>VXAA01002712.1:139758-307302 GCA_013399115.1 Anseranas semipalmata | reverse complement strand
TTAACACCAGCGTCTAAATAAATCTTAGCAGAGCTCGAATTCGTGCGTTAATAGGAACAAATAAGCATCCCACAGGATTGTTTACTTCAGTAAGTGCATCCCATTAAGCAGCCACCGCACTGCCTAATAAAGGAAATACAGCACAAAAGATAACGCCCCTCTAATTTAACTTCAGAAAATGTCAGAGGACGGAGCCGCACTTTCGGTCCCCCATGGTGGCTCTTATCTCTTGTGCTGCTTCCCCGAGGAAGCTAGACACTTGATGGCTGAGCACATTATCAGACTAGTTCAGCCCGTCGGGGCTAGAAGAGACGTTTTGCCAAATCAAAAAATTTTACTCCGTCCCGGCAGGCAAAGTGTTCTGGCGGAGTCGGTTTCTAGCAGGGGTTGCGTTTCTCTGGCCCGCTCCCAGCAGAGCTACAGGAGCCGCCAGCAGGTGAGGCGACCCACCTGGCTTGGGAGCCACCAAGCCTCGAGCAGAGCTGGCTTTGCCATCGCCCGTGAAATGAAAAGCTTAATTAACAAGTGACAGAAAAATGAAGAGTGTCACTGTCTGGGCACAGCTGTACGCTGCGAAGTCACCGTGCTGAAATTCACAGTGCGAGGGGAAGGACACAGCCGGGTGATGCGGTACGCTGCCAAGGCGCGCTTTCGAAGCACACGTGCAATGCAAGTCCACCCTCTGCATTCCTCAGAGACATCACATTGACTACATGTAGTAATGTAATCCACTTGCCCTTTCATTTTGCACGCCCAACTGCGTGCGTTTACACAAAACTTCAAGCACAGCTAGCTTTGTGCACCAAAATAACCCTATTTGACGCTCTTTCAAGCTTTTGTCCCTCAGAGCTTCCATTACCACTAAAAAAATAAACCACCACTAGGCTGAAATTGTCAAAAGTGAATCTTTCAAAAAAGTAAACGATCATACTCGTAAAAGGTTCACCTTGTTACAAAGAGCGCTGGGCGCGCAGCCCAGCACAACCCTTCTCGCCACAGGGCACCACAGAGCCACGCGCGTAGCCCCCGGCATGTGGCACGGCAGCGGGGCTCCCTCACCTCCCGCCACCAACCACGGCACTGCGGGCTGAGTGGGGAGAGCAGAGCGAGCTTTGCTGTGAATCGCTAATCGCCACTGTTGATTGTTTAAGAGGTGAAAGGCTTGCTTCAAGCAGTAACGCAAGCTTCACTGTCACGACTGATTTTAGTTCACTAGCCCTGACAAATCAGTGTTGGGGAGCCTTCAGCGTTGATTCAAAAGCACGTCATAAGATGAGGTTTGGAAAGTTATTTTGATCTTAACTGGAGACTCTCTGCTTTTTCTCACAGCTCTAGTTTTTCAATAAAATCTTATAGATGCAGTCTGGTGTTTATGTGGATTTGACATAGTCCATACGGAGATGGACTGAACAGAATACAAAAGTTTAGTTTCATCCTGAATCAGGAGAAAACGTAAACATTTTGAAATGTTTCCTGAGTAGAAGAATTCCAAAGATTTAGACTGTAAATATGAAAATGACCATTTCAAAACATTCCTTTTTCATCGTTTTAAAACAGTTAATGCAGGATAAAGTACTATGTCTAAATAGCATCATTTTTGTTCTGACATGAAGGCCTTTTTAAAGCAGACGTCCTGGCAGTATTTCCTTAAAATGTCTAACGATGGTTATGAGTTTGTCTAAATGTTTCTGGTGCCTCGGATCCACAGCTCTAGCCCTTCAGCTAAGAAGGCTTTCTGCACAGTTCCAGCTCTCTTTGTCCTGGATTGTGTGATCTGCATTTGTAAATTGAAATCAGATTTTTACTATAGATGGGATGTGATCCATTAACAGCTTTCTGAATTAGGAACAATATCTTAATGGCATCTAAGTAAGAGGAGAAACAAGTTAAGGATGTCAGCGTGAGACCGAAGTGATGATGGCAGAGCGTGGTAGAAGTGCCAGCCGTTTTCTATACCTGCCATAAACTTCATTACTTCCATTGATTGTAGCATATTGCAGACTATAGCAGCTCTGCATGAAGGAAGCAAGTGTGTAACAACTTGCAAATCCTAGGAAAGAATGAAGGTTTCTAGCAAGATGGTGAAATAAAGGGCATTTTTAGAAATGTAGAAGTTTGGTGAGGAGGCAAACATGAACCCAGATTGTTGTCCTATGTTGACAGGGAAGATCTGTGTGATTTCAGCACGAGGTACATCTCCCATTTTGCCACTCTCACCTTCATCGTGCCTGGATTCCTTCTGAGTCGACAGCTCTTTCTCCAAGGTCTGGCTGCCTGCAGCTGAGTGGGTGTCACGGCTATGTCAGCAGTGAGTGAGACGTATCCACACCTGCATGCAGTCATCAGCCAAAGACAGTTGTACCTCATGCTCTCACCCTGTTCTTGTTTTGGAATTGAAGAGAAGTTTGGCTACCGTGGATTCTGACAGGTCCCAATAAGTGAAGATAAAAATAAATGAAGTGCTGGACCATTTACCTCTGTCATGTCAGGAACGTATGGTAGGATACTTCACAGTCTGTTCTGTCAGAGAGATCTGTTACTATATAGAGAAAAACTTTGCCTCCCTCATGGCCACAAACAGGCCATTTCTTCAGTTAACCTGCTTGTGGATGTTAGAGGTTGGGCAGAAACAGGGTGGAAGGGCTGCAGATTCAGCATGAGGGCTGGTGGGCCACTGTGTGTTTCAACAAGTGTGATGAATGTCTTTTCCTGAAGGCAGACTAATAACTTATTTTAGTACTGGGGATCTAGGTAGATGGGATAGGGATCCATTCAATAAGTTTTAGCAAATATTTTTCAAAGCTCCAAAATCTTAGATATTTATGTTGAGGCCAAACTCTGTCTGTGATAGCATGGTTGGATCTAATCAGATTAGAAAAATAATTTTCTTTTCTTACTAATTCCCTGTGCTTTTCATTGAAATGATCAGCAAAGTATGCTGATGTGCTGATCACAGTCAGTTGATTCAACACATCGTTTATGCAGTCTCTGCAGATTACTATGAGGAGCTGCTCTGGTGGCCATGATTCTTCCTGTAGATAGTTAGGCAGCTTGCATTCTCTTTTACAGCAATGTGACAATCCTGTCAAATTCTTTGTTCTTTTTTGTGAATGGTTTCAGAATTTTTGGGGTGCCATCATATTCCACTGCAAGCTTCCTCTGCTACGGTCAATTTGTGGGCTGGGTTCCCTTAGCTGATGTGATGCTACAGGAAACTTGTAGGTCCTAAAAGATGGAGAATGGTAGATACCCTGTGATCTTCCTAACCTGTCAGCATCTTAGGATAAGCAGGAGTGATTCTACTAGGGTGTGTTAAAAAAACAAGAGGGTTCAGGAATTTTAAGATGACCAAAGCTAGTTGTTAACCAGCCCCATGGGAAAAGACTACTGTTATGACATTTGTATGAATCAAAAAATATCTGACCAGCAGGGTAGTGCACTAAGGAAGTCTCCACTCCTAGCTAAAACTGGATCTGCTTTCCTATACTTGTTTTTCTACCAACATGCACCTTAAAATCAAGTACTTTGGAGCATTTCTCATCATTATGGAAACCACTTGTAGGCAGAAACATCCATGACCATGGACTCTAGACCCGAGTGACCTCTGAAAGTAACGGAAACCATCTTATACAAATGAGATGTCAGAAGTCAGAGGGATCATATTAGATTATTTCTGGAAAAGGATCATCATTCATCTATAGTAAAACAAAACAAAACAAACAAACAAATTTTAAATAAAGAAACCAGTTATCACATCCACAGAGTTGATCACATCGCATATTTCCCAGGCTCAAGCTATCAGTGTCACCATACTGCTCTTCAATGAGGAAGTCAAAACAGACTTAGATTTTCAGCAAAATGGCCTCTAGCAGTTACTTTTCCTACTGACAAACAACGTTACACATACTTTCAGAGAAAATGAAATCTGTTAGAACAAAGTGAGGAAATTTGTTCACTACTTAAAATTCATTGTTAATAAACATCTAGTTAAATTCATACTGAGAATTTTTAGTCATAGAAAATTATTATCCTCTAGTAATAAAGTTTATTCTGTTGAAGTAACTTCTTTTTAGTAAAATTTAAGAATATTATACCCTGATTGTTCAAATAATTTCTCCAAAAGTTTGTGCTATTTTTTTTTTCCAGCAGTGCTGAAAAGTTCTGCCTTATAATAACTTGACTCTTTGTTAGAGATAAGTATTTGCTAATTTGAACTGCTTTGCTGATATCCATACCCTTACTGGTTGATACTCTATCAAGGGATCTGGACAGTCAGAGGAAGATAAAATTAATTCTTGTTTGCAAGTAGGTAAGTGATCTTCAATAAAAAAGCAAGATAAAATGATTTTAAAATATTTAAGAGGACCATTTTTACAATTCTTTCTCAGATTCACGTTAATTGATTTCAAGTTCCCTTAACAGGGACCAGATTGACTCCATACCATAGGCTATTATAAGTACACATGAGCATAACAATATTCAGATATTGAGGTAAAATAATTGTTTAGGTATGTTTACTGAGCAAGAAGATCATATTGTGTAGCCAGTAGATAAACAAAAATCTTATTAGAAATTTTTAGTAGTAAATTATACTTGCCAAAACAAGATGCCAAAAGACTTGTAGCTAAGGGTGGGTATACAGGTGAGAAAGGAAGCAGGGGAGCGGGATTTCTGCAAACAAGAGTTGCAAAAGTCTGTTGTTGGAATTATGTACCATGCACAGTCCTTGAAGAAAATTAAACTTGCAGCAAATGCTGCACTTGGAAAAATATATGTACATAATTCTTATGGTATGTAAATTGACAGAGACTGTAACACTTCTAATAGTGCTGTAGTAAATCAGGGCAAAAGGAATACACTAACTAGAGATGAAAAAGCTGAAAGGCTTGGGCAAGAAGCAGGGACTTAAGTTTAAGGCGGGGAAGAGAAAGGAAGTTGTCATCCTTGGAACACAAAGACAACTCACAGAATGCTGTTTTAAGCAGGGAAGTCTCCTGGGGAATTTACTGCCAGTCCTGCAAGCTGGCTTTATTTTCAGCTCCGGGTCAGCACTCAGAGGATGGGATCTTGCTGTATAGGACAAACCCTTCCGATAGCTTAAATATCCTAGAGGAGAAAACTTAAGAACTTAAGAACTAGAAATTATATCTAGCTATTATAGTAACACCAGAATTGTCTTCATACATTTCTTTTACTTCCAGTCTCATAATTAGAAGCTCAAGTGCCTATCTTTCATAACAAACCTTCATTTTGATTTTTATTCTTAAACTTGTACAGAGTTGAAGAGAAGTCCAAAGAAGCTGATGAATTTGGGCTATACAGTGTCTTTGCAAATAGCAAATCCAAATACAATTGTGTGGACATGCAGTTACTCTGGGATCCATGCTCAAAGAGATAACTGGGGCTATCTTCTGAAACTGCTGGAGTCTCTGCAGGAGCTCGTGCTGCAGGGTGCTGGGGTTTGGGAAGGAATTTCACTGACAAACATAGATCACATTTTTTTTTTTTTTTCCCAGGACATTCTTATGGGTCTATTAAAAAAAAAAAAAAAAAGCACCAGTCAAAGAAATTTAAGACCTGAAGAAGACCTGAATGGAGATCTCTGGTTCATACAGGTTCACACATCTGGTTCTCACACCCTGAGAACTAGTTAGTACACGAGTGCCAAAGGAAGAAATAACTACAAACCACTTTAACCTGCCTTTAAATAAGGTGTCAAGAAACATGCTGGGCAATTCCCGGGCGTGATGGTGGTTATAAACATGGAATATTTGTAAAGACAGTTTATCTGTAAGCAGAAGACAGTACATGGGAGTTCTGGAGACGTACATGTTTGAGGCTTTTCCATTTTGTTTATTTCACTAAAAAAGACTCCAAAAGTCAGGAGACTGCAACCAAAATTGATACAAAACTAGTTTCTAAAAGACCACATACAATCTAGTTTGAAGCCTCTTTAATGTTTCTGTATGGAATATCCACATGAGTATAAAGAATAATCTGGCTTCAGGTAGGTTAATGATTCTTGAAATCTTTAAAAGAAACAGAAATTTAGGAAAAGTACATAGAGCCATTTTGTTCTTGTGACCATGACGGTTATTCTACCTTTGACTAACTAGAAAAGACAACAAAGATGAATGGACAGATACAAGCTAACGAGTGATCAGAAGGCAAAGCAATGAAATAGAGTGAAAATCCTGACTTGGAAATTCATGAACTGGAATATTTCCTCAGAACTGCAGAATAGAATCTTTGCTTCCTAATTATCAGACAACCAAACAGGGAACCATGAAATGGATATACATGAATGTTAGTGTGTATGCTTTCTGGGGGAGAAGGGAAGCAATTATGTGGTCTTGAATGGAAGTAAGGAGACACATGGCTTGGTGGGCTGACTGCGTAGAAAAAGAAAGCAAGAAATCATAAAAGTTGTTTTGTTCTATTGTTTTTCTGTAAATATATTATTTTCAAAACTTGTCAGTCACAGAGGAAGGAATAAATGAGTTAGATGGCTAGCTGAAAAAAATGAATTTTGAGCTGGATTGAAAATAGTCTGAGCTAGTCTGAAAATACCATGAGACGATCAGCTTAGTAAAGTAAGGAAACTTCACCAGACTTTGGAAATGCACGTAGGACATATAGGAACACTAACAATCTGGTTTTTAATGGTACTGTATTTAATGGTACTGTAAGGTGCATATGCATGTTGTTTAAAAAAAGTTTAATACTGAATATTTGTATTGCTGTTAAATGCCATGCTGCATAATAGTTACTGCATTATAATGGTGGCCACAATATGTTGGCACTATTCAAATATTAGATACAAATGATCTATTTCTGAGACTCTGAAGTGTAAAATTTGTCAATATATTATTAGCAGATTCATAGATAGATTATAAAGTACAGTGATTGGAAAAAGTCAGAAGAGGATCAAAAGATATGCAGCAACATTAATAAATAGCCTATTTGGATAGCCTAAGTTACTGATAGATGTAGTTTCTTCTTAATTAACACGTTCCACTAAAAAATACTGAATTTACATTTGGAAAATCTAGTTGAAGCATTTCTTCCTGGGAGGATGTGTTTTGAATAAGTAAAACAAAACAAAATACTTCATTTAAATCACTTTTTCTTTTTCAAGTCAACAAAATACAAAAATTGAGTATCTTTCCAAACCAGTGACTTTCTCATGAGATCTATGATTAAGATTTCTTTGTTTTCCCAGAAAGGTATAGTCCCTCAAGGTCTGATTTTCACTACAGCATGAGGTTCCTTTTGAACAACTATCATGGTCAATCAGAGGAGTCAACAGACTATGGACTATTATGAAATATGTCTGTGGAGACTGATCTTACAAGAAAATGAATGCATCGGGCTTCTACACTACAATGCTACAATTTTGTTTTGACTGAAAATTCAGAACAAACATTTGGCTATGCCCAAATTAAACTATTTCAGAATATTTTCTCTATTAAATATTTCTATGATTTCAGTTGCTCACTATGATTCAGAGGTTAAAAGAAATTTTAAATTATGAAATATTCACAGGATGAAAATTCCATAATTTGATCAGTTTAAGATGAAAATCTAATAAAATCTTAGAAAATAATGAAAAACCAAGATATGTTGTAAAAATACAAAACCACAGTAATGATTCAGAAAATTCCTATCTATTAGGGCCACAAAGGATTGCTATATATTAAATGCAAAGCAAAGGTATAATGACCTTTAATTCTCTTCCCAGGATCAAATATAAATTGATCCCATATTAATAGCTCACACTGCTGCAGAAGACAAAAATGCGTTATTTTACTGTATTAAGATATTGGCATGTCATACATAAGACTTTATGGCAAATGGGATTATTTAATCTGGAACACGTGTATACAAGAAAGGCAAAATGTACCTACTCCTGGGCTAGTCAGTACATCATCTCTTTCTTGTCCGTGGTTACGCCTGACTGCCACTAGCAAACCAGGAGAATTTCAGGACTCTCCCAGCTGCTGCCTCTCTTAACATCACACTTTTGCCCTCAAATTGTCCTTTCCCTCCTCCTTGTTTGCTGAGTTCTCTTTAGGATCAGATACTATTTTTCATACCCTCTGGAAAAACACAAGCCAAGTACTGAGCAAGATGGCTATACAGTACTCGACAGTGATTAAAGAACAGAGCACTGTCTAGGGACACAGTATTTAAAAAAGATGCACTCTGGCCAAGGAAGTTGGATAGATGGAGATGTTTGGAAAACGAGATCTATATGAGATTAAAGAGTTAAGCAAATTCCATCTGGAGGAAAATGACATAACAGGAACTGTCTACAAATAATTAAAGGCATGTCATAAAGTAGGCCATTTTTTTGGATTAATCAAAGACGACTGAGGAACTCATTTAACATGTAGAAGGGAAAATTTAGGTTAAACATTGGGAAGGACTGCATAATAACTGAACAAATAAGAGTTCATACACAGAAGAGAGCGTGCCATCACAAGCTTAAACTGAAAAACCGTTCAAGAAGTCTTATTTCTTGGGGCGATTCAGAAACAACTAAATAAAACCCATGCTTTAAAAGAGAAAGCATCAGGTGACCCCTAGAGGTCAGCTCAAGTCCACGCAACTCCATGGCTACAAAAACCTTAAGGCTTTTCCTAAAAGGCAATAAAAATGGGAGACTAATTTACACCTTTGTATTGTATGCAATTATACTGTGTTCTAACCACCCTCTAGGTGCTTTAGATATTTACCATTACGTATGCAAACCATTCATTTTCATAAATGTTTTGCTTCAAATACTATTACATTAAGGACTTCCATGTAACCTTATAATATAAACAGAAAATGGTGAGTTATGGGCATGAGTGAATGAAAAGCAGGCTGAAAAGCCAGATTATCAAAGAATAAATTTGATTTTGTAAATAACAACTTTTGCAAGGCTGTAAAAATGGAATAAAAAATGCTATACAATTGAATTGTGCATGACAGAGACTACATCGTCCCCAGTCTTATAATATGCATTGCGGTGAGATAATCACACCCAGCATGCTGCAGAGCCCAGTCCCTGGCGGCTGGAACTGGATACTGCATATTTTCATCCATTCAAAAAGATTTCTAAGAAATAACTTTTTTTTTCTTAATTATTATTATCATTATTATTTAATCTGTTGCACTTCATATTATTTTCTTTGGAGATCTTATGAATTTCTTTCTCATTTCTAATGAGCTTTTGTGGACAATGGGAATACATTTTTTCTTTTGAAATGCTGCCTGCTCTTCCCATATATGTATTAATCAGTGACAATTTTAGCAATCACATTTTTGTCAAGGTAAAATCTTGTAGATGCTTCAACTCATTATTTTCAAATAGCATTCATAATTACCTATCCAAATTATTTCTTGAATTCAGCACAGTATTAACCACAAGGGCCAGAAGGGTTGTTAATTAGCTGTTAATTAAATCTGAAGGTCTGATACTTCTTATGCATGTGGTTCCAGCATTACATTGGCACTCTACAGTGAGCATGGCAATAGGAATGAAGAAAGGCCCTCAAAGACAAAATATCTGTCAGGAGATAAAGATGTGACATAATTCTCTATCTGCTAATTTGTGGTGGGCTGAATGGATGTATTGGAGGGTGGGCTTTCAGGAAAATGGATTTGACTGCCTGGAAGGAGATGTAAGCTAGCAGCCAGGACAACTCAGATTTTTGTTATTGAAATTCTATCAGATGATAAAGCATCCTCCTCACAATTAGAAAAGGAGATAGAGAAGAGTTTAGCTGGCTGCCTGACTTAGTTTGATTCACCCGTTTTGTGCCAGTTTTTGAGTGGTACCAGCATCTTTAATAAAGACACTAGTACATAACAAACTGCTAATCCAAGTATAAGCAGAGAAAAATGCAACCCTTTGGTAATCCATCCTTCTGGGCAGTTTGATCCAAAAGATTTTTGGTCCAGCAGCCTCAAGTCTACCCACAACTTTGCAGTCCAATACAGTCTCACCTACAGCACTCAATGGAGTTTGTGTTCCTTTTGTAGAAGTTTTTCTCAGCCATTCTCTTTCTTTTGTGTTGTTTCAGGCAGAAATGGGGCAAAATCCCAGGGAGCTTGGACCTCTTCCCTAATGGATACTGTTTTTGTTGTACCCAGCAAACTCTGGACACACCAGAAAGAAACCTCCTTAATTTTCGATTTTTTTCTTCTTTTTCTTTTCTTCTTCTTCTTTTTTTTTTTTCCTTCTTCTTCAGTAGTGCATAATTTTGATAGTTATTTTTTCATTAGAATATGGCAAGATTCACTGGTTACAATTTTCATCTTCACCTATGAATCTATAACAGCAGTGGCAGGTGGTGATAACAACACAATTGCTTTCAGGGTGTCAGAAAAGGTAGCTCTGGGATAATCAGCATTTTGAAGTTGTTTTTCCAATCTGGAGCATGAAATCAAGCTGCTTCTGTTTGCCATTGATACAGGCAGCTTTGTTGTTGATAAATAAATATAATGTGTATAACCTTTTGCAGCATTTAAATTATGGATATATCAACTCATATTTACTTATGGAAAGCACTGTGTCTTATCAAATAAATGACATCTTTTAGAGGCCAAAGCACTAAAGCCAACTATAACATGAAATCAATTTTAACAATATATTTACTTCTGCTAAAATGACCTGAAGAAAAAAAAAAACAACAATCTTAAATAACCATATTGAGCTCAAATAGAAAATCTTAATGATGTTTTTGAGACATAAACAGTGCAATACTTTGAAAAATTGAATGGATTTAGTCTCTTTTTTTCCTTCACAATACCTTACTTTTTTGCCACATGCACAGCACTACAGATCTCAGCAAATAAAGAATAATGGAATCACAGAACAAAATAAAATTACTCTTTACCAGTCTGGAGTGTAATATAGTGATTGAAGCAAGTGGGTCATGCCACTGGAGCAACCCACCACAACTATAAAATTATTCAAAAGCAAAACATTTTCCTTAGAATCTGAGCCTAATGAGGAACAGAGGTTTCCCAGAAAAAAATAGTGGGAAAATATGCTAATAGTTCAGTAAAGATGCTCAATCTGTTTTTGATAGACAAGCTGAAGAAACCTTGTTCCTGCAAAACTACTTCTTTTCTTTGTAGCTTTTCTTTAAAAGTTATTGCTCTCTTGGAATTTATGTAGAAATTAATTCAGCTTTACTATTTTTATACACGATTTTATAAAAACACAAACTGTTGTGTTATCTGTAATTATTTCTTCTTATCTGCTGTTGTGTAATCATCACTAACTAAATCAGCATCTCTGCATTTTCTCTCCCCTATGTCAGCAATAGCTGAAATAGTGATTAATGGAATGACGTATCGCATGTATTACTGGGTGAAAACCTATGCTAACTTCTGCCACCAATATGCTTGGACCTAACGATAATAGCTTAGATAATTTCTAGAATTCCAGTTCTCATATGAAAAACTAACTTTTGATGATATTTTAGAAATACAATGTATATTTCCTTACCTCTTTTACCAGAATGGAAGCACAGTAATCTTTCAACCTTGAAAAACTGATTTGCTGCTCTGTATTTTTCGTATTTCAGGACAAAAATTAAGTTCCCTTTCTACCTTTCCCTGCATTCTTTGTTACCTGTACTATAGTACTGTCTAGTGGCAGACTTCTCATATTTGTCTAGCCAAGCCCATTGCCAAACATACAAAAAAAAAAACAACCCAAACCTGTAATAAATTAAGTAGCGTGGTGGATTTCAGTGACACTCCATGTATACTCACTTATATACTTATGTCTTGGATAAAAAAAAAAGAAAAAAAATAATAAAAAAAAAAGAAAAAAGAAAAAAAGAAAAGGACGACAGCATCAGGATAAGATTCTGTCTTAAAGAAAAACACATGGCTGGCAAGGGATATTTTAAATTAGCTCTTAAGCAATGTCAGCAACAGCAAAGGCTAATCACATTGCCTGACTCTAAGATCAGAGCAGAGAGTTGCCAAGAGCAATCAGTCCAGGCTGGGGCAGGGGTGGTCTTCATGAAGTAGAAGATTGCCTTTCCAGGAAGGAAATAATTCAGTTAGAGAGGGAAACTGGATGATTCTTTTTCATGGAAATACTTTGGTTTATCAGGTTTGGATAAACAGAGGCAATCACAAGAAGTATTTAATGTTGTTATTCTTCAGATAAACCTGATGAGTAAAAAATGCTTCAGATCAGTTAACTAATTGCTGTTATGGTTCTCCAATGAAGGCCAGTTTTGAGATAAGAAAGCAAGAAAATCTTCCCTCAAGGAGGAGCTTCCAGTAGGAACTCTCCTTGAAAAAGATGTTTCTGATCCTGATGGAAAGATTTGATCACTAGGATAGTACTGTAAGACATTTTGTGTGCGTTAAATGGCAATGAACTCCCCAGCACCTCTAAATGAATGTTAATTGACATCATTTTCTTACAGTCCAGTCAGCTGTTCAATACTTTTGTCTGTCTGTGCTGAAAACATCACTTGGCTTATGAGTATCTGAACAAGGTTGGTCCTGGAAATGGTGACTCAATCTGAGGTCACAGTCATATATTCCTTAGGGCTATGGAGCATACCTTTAATGACAAAAAACAAACAAACAAAAACAAACCAAAAACACTCACTAAAACTACTGGTGTCAAAGCAGTTAGAAAACAGCTAATGCAACCTGATAGACAATAGACTTTTTCAATATCGTGTCAGTTTTTACAGGATCTTTTCTACTGCAAACGAGGGAAAAAAGTACTTAGAACTGTTCAAGTCTACACCATGTTGCAGCATACATGAGGAAATCTGACTGGTCACAATGGAAAATTTCTTTTTTGTGACTGTATTTCTCCCCATGGGATCCCCTCCATTACAGGACAGCCAGCCCTCACCAAGCCCTGACAAAAACAGGAAGCAGAAACATATCATATGATTTCAGGGTAATATTTACTTTCCTGATAAGCCTCTACAAATTTCTGAAAACCAAAAGCATTCAAAACAGACTATTTAGGACATCAATGTTGAAGTGCTTTGTATTTTTAGAGATCATTGCAGGTTACAGTCTGCTGGAATGGTAGTTAAACAGCTTTTAAATTTATCACTTGGATTGTGTAGTTGTCAGATCTTAATAATTGCAGTCCTCTTTATTTTGATGGATGTCCTGTACATAAAACCCATAACACTGCACAAAATGCTTCTGGTGGTTTAATGAATGGTACTCTTCCTTGTGAGTAAATAACAAATTAGTAAACAAACCACAGGCCACATTATATAAACATTATACCTAATTAGTTGCTGTTGAAAGGGTTGTTTTTTTTTTTTTTTTAAGTTTCCCAGAAAACAGACTAATTTTGTTGACTGAGTCATATTTTGGATAATTTGCCTCACTTTATTCAATAAATTACCTAAATTGTGTAATTCTCATACTTTTTCATTCAATACATCACTAACCCTTTGATCATTATTTTTTTTTTCCTGTTATTTTTCCTTCTTTTTCTGTCTATTTTCCACACCTATTTTCTGCATCTTGCATTCCCTGATCTGCACTCAAGTCTTTTAAAAAAATCAATTTTAAATAAAAAAAATCAATTTGCGGTAATGTTAAAATAGATATGAAATGAGTATATTCCAGATAATTGAATGAATTACTTGATCTTAATTACAAGTCAGAATTTATTAAAGTTCCTAATGAGATATCAAAGAGTTTGGTGAAAATGTACTAATATTTTACCACTTCTACTAATTTACTAGAATTTAAATTATTATATTTATCTAGAGGCATTTTAGTAAAGAAATATGTATACTCACATGCAGTTATTCTATCATGTTTATCAAAGGGTTTGAGATTAAATTTCAGTACTGATAAAATACAAAAATACTGATGCAAACATCAGAACTTCTAAATAAAATGGTTAGAGAAAAATCAGCATCAGTGAGACCCTACTCTACAGTTATTCTTTGAATAATCACTGAAATAAACAGGACTGATCCTGCACATGTTTGCAGGAGAGAAGCTTCAGGTGGTGAAAAAGTACCAGCAGCAAAGCACAAACAGAATACATATAAAATATTGCTGGGAACTCTGTGTTAGTCTGAAATGACTTTTTATTACATCTTCCAAACTATTAGAGGGTTTAACCTCTTGGGAAATTTTCATTAGTTGTAGAAAAAAAAATGCCATGAGCCAGCTTCTCTTTTCCAGTCAGGGATTCCTCAAGAAACTCTGTGTAGCTACTGGCTTTGATCTGTATCCCATTATTTCAGTCTCATGCTTCCTCTCAAAGCGTCTGATAATACCCATTTTATGATAAAAATAATTTAATTGCCAAATGAGAATTCCCCTGATAAATGTAGAGTTTCTGGATGTTATTAAAAAATGATAGAATACAGTAAAATTACAATAAAGCACACCCTTTTAACATCCGAAATAAGAAAGAAAGATTGTATTGCAAAATAAAGGATTAAAAAAAAGGCAGATGGCAGAAAAGAGCGATCATGATAAATGTGACCAAGAGTTACAGAAACATCATTTGTGGAATAGTATCTCAAGATTTGTTAAAAATTGGAAATGATAAATGAGAAGTTTGTTAATGGTGAAGATGTCTGGCATCGAAGATGTTTCTACATCGAAGATACAATCAATTTTTGTCCTAAATTTCATGGTAGGAACCCTAAGAATTTGATGGTCATGGAAGCCCAAACAGCAGACATTTGAGGTCCATAAATCAGTGTCCCAAATGGAGTCTTGACTTGTAGATTTAGTTGTGGATGCCCCATCCTTGGAGGTGTTCAAGACCAGTTTGGATGAGGCAACTCTGGCAACCTGATCTAGTGGGTGGAATCCCTGCCTATGGCAGGCGTGTTGGAACTAGATGGTCTTTAAGGTCCTTTCCAACCCAAGCCATCCTATGATTCTATGAAATTAAGACATTTAAAGGACAAGTTTCAGATGCTGGAATTGAACATACTTGCAGTTTTCAGTATGAAAATCTTTTAGAAAAAAAAAATAAATGGAATTCTCTGCTAAGGAACATCAGTGTAACAATATACCCTCAAGAATAGCTTGCTCATCTTTACAAGCTTAATTTCTTTACTGTCTAGTAGAGTGCCCCTGGCCAACCAGAGTACTACTACTTTGTGGTAGGTTTTTTTTGGTTTTTGCTCTTCTCTGCTAACATATCCCTGTAATATGTTGATTTTCCTAACACTGACAAGATATTGCATTAATGGCTTTAAATTTCTAATATCAACTTCACTTTTTTTTTTTTTTTTTTTTTTTTTTTTTGTGGTCAGTGTCCATGATCGTATTCTCTTTCCTCATTTTCTGTCTTTCACATTAACATTTTGTACTTTCAACATAAAGTTGATTCACAGAAGTTAGAGCTGAAGAAAATCTTTACTAATGTTCCATTAACTCTCTGTAAATACGAGGTTATTCCCTATATTTTCTAGTTTTTGTCCAGTCTAGATTAAAAGGTCGAGGAATTTTCAGCTACTTTCAGAAGTCTTACACACTGTATCTCTAAGACCTCATTGATACTTAACTTTGTTTGCTTTTCTTTTACTAATCTTATGTTTTTGCTGCCATATATTCTTTTATGAACAAAATCCTTCTCCATCTTTCATATTTCATCATTTGCAGACTGTTATGTTCCTGTTCATGTATGAAGTTACACAAATATTCCCAAAATCTGCACCCTTAGTCAAGCAAGATCTATTTCATGCTTTATGATTTTTGTATTTAGTCTCTCAAGCTGAAAGTTTATTTGATCCACTCTATTTTTTTTTATTTCCCTGAAAATGTTGTTCTCATAATAGAACTTTATATTATTTTTGCACCATATTTCTATACAGATGATTCAAAGTAAGACAGCTGTCATCCTGGACTCTAATAAAATTTTCGATTTGATATAGCTAAAGCATTTATAAAGCTGAGTGAAACCACTGTTTTATCAGATTCACCAATAAATACAACCACCTAAGGAACAAAAGACAAAATCTAACATTTAGCCAGACACTAGAGCCACTGAGAATTACCGGTGAAGAAGTTATGAAAGAGCTATGGCAGAAGACAAACTACAAAGCGAGTATGACGAACTGCTTCCAATGCAAATAGGTGTGTTAGATCTGGAGCAGAAAGATAGAAAGAAAGCAGGCAAGAATCCGTAATAAATATGCTATACATACTGGGATCATATAATTTCCTGCTATTAATTTGTATAGTAGGAAAAGCAGACATTTGAATACAATCACATCGCAGACTGTTGAGGGTTTTCTAAATGCAGAAGGCTGAACTCTGTCATGGCAGTTCTCCTCAAAGTCCCAAATTCATTTATATGTCTCCTTCCCTGTCGTCTTTCCCATTTCCTCTTCCTTGTTTTCCTTCCTCATCCCTAAGATCTAAAGAAACATTTTCTTTAGAACACCAGAGATTCTCTTTGCCCAGGGTAAACTCTGGCCACAAAAAGAGCAAGGCAGGAAATTTATTAAATGGAGTACTTTCAGTGTTCTGAAAAAGAAGGCAAGGAAGAAAATTGGCACAAATTAGCTAGCTCAGATGATAATAATGATAATGAGGTTTAACAGACTAGTCTGAAAGCGACAGTTATTTTTGACACGTAGTGGACAGTTGAGGAAAAACGAATGAGGAAGGAAGTGCTAACCCAGCAATTTGCTACTTTGTGGTGCTTAATTACTACCCCCAGCTTACTTCCTGCCAGAACAGGGAGGAATCATGCTGCCACTTTTGGCAGAGACTGTTCCTTGACACCCGAAAATGGAGCAGCCACTTTTGACAGGTCTTCTTTCTTAGAAGGTTTTATACTTCTACCAGAGACTTTGGGTAATCCAAGTAATTCACTACGCTTTCTATGTTATATACAGAAGGGAAGAAGGAATAGTATTCACCTATCTGTTAGACCGAAGAAAACACTTGAGGTTTTCCCATACTGAACTTGATGCAAAGTGTTGGAGGTAGTTACCAAAAAAGCCACAATCTAGACTTCATAGAATCTTAGAATCATAAGATTCTATGAGGTTTGGGTTGGAAGGGGCCCTCAAAGGTCATGTAGTCCAACTCCCCTGCCACAAGCAGGGACATCTTTCACTAGATCAGGTTGCTCAAAGCCCCATCCAACCCAAGTCTGAACACTTCCAATGATGTGGCATCCACAAGTACACTGGCTAACCTGTTCTGGGGCCTCAACACCCTCATCATATAAAATTTCTTCCTTATGTCCAATCTAAATCTATCTTCCTTCAGTTTAAAACCATTGCACCTTGTCCTGTCACTACAGGTCCTGGTAAAAAGTCTTTATCTTTCTTATAAACACCCTTTTGAAAGGCTGCAATAAGGTTTCCCTGGAGCCTTCTCCTCTCTAGGATGAACAGCCCTAACTCACTAAATCTTTCTTTATAGGCAAGGTGTTCCAGCCCTCTAATCACCTTCTAATAGGTCCATGTCTTTCTTGTGCTGGGGACCTCAGAGTTGGGTGCAGTACTCCAGGTGGGCTCTCACAAGAGCAGGACAGATGGGGAGAATCACTCCCCTTAACCTGCTGGCCACACTTTTTTCTAAATACAGCCCAGGATACATGTAGCTTTCTGGGCTGCAAGCATGCACTGCTGGCTCATACCCAGTTTTTCATCCACCAGTATCTCCAAGTCCTTCTCTGCAGGGCTGCTCTCAATCAGTTCATTACCCAGTCTGTATTGATACTGGGGATTGCCCTGACCCAGGTGCAGGACCTTGCACTTGGCCTTGCTGAACTTTATGAAGTTCACATGGGCCCACTCCTCAAGCCTCTCAATGTCCCTCTGGATGGCATCTCTTCCCTCTAGTGTACCAACTGCACCCATTCAGCTTGGAGGTGGTGAGGAAATTCTAAGAGAAATTCCCCACTTCTGAGGGAATTGTAAGAGAGGGCATCTTGGGTTTTTGTACGACAAGTCTTGACTTAAAACTTAATTCTTTCTCGACAGAATTATTAAGATAATAGGAGAAGTAAAGGCACAAGAACAAAATTTTCATTAAGCCTTTGTTCAAGTCACTGGAAAGATTGAAGCAAAAATATATTACTTTGGAACAGAACTGCTTCCAATACCACATTTGCTGTGCTGTATGTATCCCCACTGTAGTGGGGTCATATAGACGGGCAGTTGTACAAGTCACCTGCAAGAACTGACTACTTTGATAGCCCAAACCTGACTGCAGAAAGCTCAACAGGAACAATCTCCGCCAGCAGATACCTATGAATTTCTGACAGGGCAGTAGAACTGCTCAGCTGCAGAAGACATTGCTGAGGAGAGTGTTACTACCCAAGTACACAAACTGCTTGACTTAGGCTTTTAAATTAGATTACATTGCTTTACACTAGTGCATGGATAGCATAGTAATGCAGTGCTTTTTAAATGCTTAGGAAAAATCAGATATATTTGTGAAACTGAACACCAGATCAAAAAAGATTTTTATCTTTCTTTATGAAGGAAGTAATCTCTTTTAATGTGAAAAGGTAGTTTAATGGTAAGAGTAGCGTACCACTGAATATTCACAGTGCAGGGGCACAACCAATGTTGAGTTCTAATGTATATTCCCAGTTGTATCTGAAGACTTTAGTATTAAAAAACTCATTTTTTCTGGTCCTGTCTCCTCCCAGGAATACTCCTCATCGAGTATGACTGAAAAGGAGAGAGCTGGACAGTGTCCACTCCTACATGCTGTTAGTAAAGATATGTTCATGCTCCAAGCAGTTATGCTCCCACAACAACCCTCCACATGAGCAGAGACTGAGGGAACCGTGCTTGCTCAGTCCTGGGAAGAGATGAGTAAATGGGGATCTTATAGCTACCTTCAGCAATCTAATGGGAGCATAAAGAGATGTTGCCTGACTCTTCTTGGAGGTGGACAGTGATAGGATGAGAGGCCAATGGACACCGGTTGCAACATTGGAAATACTGACTAGATAACAGAAAAAAAAAATAATTACAATGAGAGTAGAGAAATACTGGAATGGTTACCCAGAGAAGCTGTTGAATCTCCATTCTTGGAGATGTTTAAACTCGACTGTACAAGGCCCTGAGCAAGCTGATCTAAGCTGGCTCTGCTTTGAGCAGGGGTTTGGCCCAGTTGAGCTTCAGAGGCCCCTTCCAACTTAAATTATTTGTGATTCTATGAAAGAGACAGGGCAGCATGGAAGCCCAAGCAAATAAGACCTGCAGCTACTTTGTTGTTAATTATGCTAGAAAACAAACTACAGATTCAGTGTTCACAGCTGGCATTTAGAAAAAAATGTCTCTGTTTGAATGATGAATTTATAAGAGCCAAATTCTGTCCTCAGTTACACAGGTACTTTCCCACTAACTCCCTCTGACACTAGAACTTCTTTAAGCAGGACATAAATTAGTTCAATAAATATGGAGTGCCAAAAGGCCAATAACTCTTGGGTATTTATATAGTGTCTTTTAATAAGTAAATGATTTGGGGTCAGACACTGGTACATTTACTTAGAAGGATTTCAGTGACATTACCATTTAAAGGGAAACTCAGCTCACTATAACCAAGAAAGGCAGAAGTGAACTTTGAAACATTTTTTTTTCTTCCAAATAGAAGAAATATATAGTTCAAGAAAGTAGTTTTCTTTTTATCTTCATGGAAAAATGAATTCTTATTTGACAACTAGTAATCATATAATTCTCTAATTGCTGTTCCTTGAAATATTTGCAATTAGATGTTAGAAGTATACAATAAGTTTATTTTATTCTTATAACTTCTATATGGATACTTAACAGGTTGCCTAGCAGTAAGTTATACAAAAACTCAAGCAAACTATAATGTGCAATAACAGCTACCCTAGTGAATTGACAAAATATTTGCCACATTGAATTGTTATTGCATGATAATTACCGGAAATTAATGTAACTTATTTAAAATATTATTCATTCACTATAAATCAGTCTGATAATGGCTACAGCACGTTTCTAATCAACATACTTCATCCTGTGAGAATACTTCTGTATGTATTCATCGGCCTGGGGCATTATGGCAGGTATGCCACAAGGACTTGTGCCCTTGTAGCAGTGGCCATGTCCAGGTCTATCACAGAACAAAAGCTCCCCTTATTCCACACAACACCACAAACCCCACAAATCCAAGGGTTTTGCCTTTGCCAATGACCTTTATCCAAGTCCTGGATATGTCAGAATAAATTATTAAAGGCCAAATGCTCCTATCTGAATAGATAACTCACTTTATTTATTTTTTCTCCTTTCACTGATGTGTAGATTTCACATCAAATTTACTGGGATAATTTCACCAGCGTGTGTAATTCAAAATACTTTCATGGCAGCAAAGAAATCTGGGGAAAATACCTTGACTCTTCTAGTCTTTATCCATGAGGAGCCAAAGTAACTGGGTGCTTTCAGTAGAAGGTACTCTTACTTAAATTATGATCACGTATGTTCTCTCTCCTATGTTAAATAACACTGGTCTGCCTTTTCCCCAGAGCAAGATGTTTTTCTCGTCTTTACTTCATTCTTCTGAGTGACAGTAAAAAGCAAAAATAATTCCTAAATCCAAATACCTGTACCAACAATGAGATGCTGTTCAGGATAAGATTTGTAACCTTCAGATTGTACTCCTTCACTTCCCTTTTAATTTGTTTGATGGAAGTTTTGTACCTAAACACTGAGGTAAACTGTTACCCATAATTCTCAAACCTTAAAATTAAGAAATTCTTTTAACTTATCTTTGCAAACATAGATAGACTTGCTGCATCATTTTGCTTCTGTTTCATATATTAATTTTTTTTTTCCACTCATCTTTTAGGGCTATAAGGTTTTGTGAAATAAAGTTCAAGTTCTGGAAAAGAAGAGCTGTGCAGAAGAAATACTAACATATGCCAACGAGCATAAATAGCTTCAAGATCAAGCTGAGAAAAATCAATGCATCCAGTAGCACAAATTGACAAGATATGTGAAATGCAAATTTAAAGCATTAGAAGTTATTTCTGATGCAGCCAATAGCATGCCACAATGACTATATTTTGTAAACTCTTATATGTAATGTATTATTATTTGATCCTTCAGAGAATATATTAATCAATGATAGCCTACACATAATTGGAAACATCTGGCATTTATGCTTCCAAATACAAAGGGAGTAACCAATGCTCTTACAAACTGAACACATCCCATAGAAGGGAAGCAGTAAAAACACCAGGATGCATACTAAATGTAAAACATGCCAAGTAAACCAGATAATTTCCTACAGCAGAGAGCATTGTCAGTTCCTGTCCACAGCCTATTTAGCAATCACTTTTTCTTATTATCTGTCTTTCCCAGTCCCAGTTTCAGCAGGGGTGCAGTACCTCTCTCTGGGTTTATTCCTTTGAATGTGATGACCCAAAGCAAGTCGGGGGGAACCACAGGCACTCCCGAAATTGCTTAGCACTTTGCACAACTGAAATTGCTAAGAGTGCCCAGGCAAGACTCTGACAATGTGAAGCATGGGTGATCATCCCCACAGAGTACATCTGCACTGTCAGTAGTGATATTCCGTGTACTTAGTTGGAATCAGTCTGGTTTGGAGCATTTATTTTTTATTGTAGCTAGGTTCTGAATTTCTGCCACATTCTTTCTCTGTACTATAGGAATGTTTATTATTACATAACTGTCAAAGGAAAACAGCTGTATTTTGTGGGAAAATAGTGATTTAAATGCCTAAGGCACCCACCTCCTATCAGACCAGGACACAAGTTCCAATCCCCCTCCATCAATATCAATGAAGACACCAGAGACCCTGAATTCCTCCCTTGACCAAATTCTAAGCAGCTTAGTTCAATCAATCTACTGTTTTTAAAAGGGTAGTCGGTGAGTTCTAATTCATTATGTTTTAATGACACTTGTTCATACCTGGACTGGACATCACAAAAACAATGCTTAAACTGAGCAACAGCATTCTAGAATATAAGATCAATAGTTTTAGTTTGGTAACATTTTTCAATAAACAAAATTCTCCAAGCAGCTACTATTTGCTTTTACCAGAATCCATACACATGCCATTAAAAAAAAAAAAAAAAGACAGTTGCTCCCGTGGCCCACCGATAATTATTTTCCTTGCCTTATCATGATGAAGACTTAGCATCAATGTCATTCCCAGGTTTCTCAATTTAAAGCTGAAAGGGCCTGCAGATGCCAAATGCTTATTCCCTACAGGTGAGGAAGTGCCCATATTGCCTGGTAGTAACTCTTCCGGGTAACTACTTAGTGTTAATGGGTTTCCAATAGAATCCTGTTTTCCTAGACCAGGAAAACAGGATCACTAGTCAGTGATCAACATCAAAATGTTATTTAGGGTTTTGTCCACAACAGCAGTTTCAGAAAAAGCCAAGCAAGAATTTTAAATTGGGAACCTGAGAAGCTCTTCTGAGGCACATTTTATTACTCATATATTCTGTAAAATCCTGTGCTCAAGTTTTCCTTGAACTTCAGGGGATTACAGATAAATCATGAGCAGAACACAAATGTTGCTTTAGCTTTTACAAAGAATGAAAGTGTAAGTGAAAAGTTCTGTCACTGGGGGAGGAGAGGAAGGGGAAGGGATGACTAAGCCCTGCAGTTCTGGCATATTAAGGGTAAGGGAGGACTGTCCTGAAGCAGGAAAACAATAACCTAAAAAATAAGAAGAAAAGAAAAGTTATTAGAACAGGCAGAAGAATTCTTCTTTATTTGACTGTTAGTTCAGTTCATAATTAGAAGATATTTCTATTTGATACTATTTTAAAATAAGAACCGTGTATCTTCTACAGATTTAGAATAACAATAATATCTCAGTGGGTCTTCTAATTCTGAAAAGAGTTCCAGGGCACGTACTGGGCAGAATGTCACTGGAAAAGAGTTCAGTAGTTTCAGCTGTTAGCTCAAGGTCTGGGCATGACAGACTTTCATAATAAAATATACTCTACTATGCCTTCTTGCAGAAATTTCAGCAATAAGAAAAAGCTTAAAAAAGAAACATTCAGTTGCTAGCATGACAAGAGTTAGTTAAGAAATTACAAAAACTGGATGATGTACAAAGAATAAACAGACCTTTTTTTTTCCTTCAGAAAAGCTTTTTTTTTAATAAAAAATAAACAAACTTGCATTTGATAAAGCTTAACAACTATATTTATTATCACCCTCACTTCATGCTTGCAATAGAAAACTTTCAGTAGAGAGGGGTTCAGATGTCATCTCCAAGGAGACTAATTGCATAATGAGCTGATGGGTTTCAGGAAGATATCATTACTTTTCCTTCTTGTTGCCATGGGCTTTGGATGATGCCCATATTACAACAGTGATACTTATTGCTGAAAAAATTCATATTATTCAATTAACTACTGGAATAAAGATCTATAATTTTAACATTGTTTTCTGCTAATCAGATGGCATCCAGTGTGAGGAAGGAGGAACTATTTTAAAGTGCTCTAAAGTAAGACATTATTTTTTACTTAGATCATGATTTGAACTGACAACATTATGTTAGTGCTCTGGCTGACCCTCTTTGATAGCCAGTTTCTTCACATTTAAGAGAGGATTTTGAAGTTGTTGTGGAAGTGCTTTTGCTGGCTTCTCTTGAATGATTATACCAAAATGTGAAGCTTCAATGAAAACGGAATGTTTGCTATCCACAAAAAGCATACGTATATATTTGATTATGTGAAAATCTTAGAGGGTTATTTTTCTGCAAAGTTAATAGTAAACCTTTCAGGAAATGGTGTCTTTTATCAAAACGCAGGTCTTGTCTATACACTGAAGATTTTCATAAAACAAAATGATCATTTTTGTTTTATGTCAAATTCTACCAATGTCCTACGTTGGTCTATTTCATACTGATTTATATTGTTATAACTATTTTAATTATCCATTCAAGTAGTCTGTGCCACTATTATCCTAAACTGCATTGCTCCACATCTGGTCTGCTCTGCTTAGAGAACTGTGTGTTCTCTTCTCCTTTATGATCCCCTTAATTCTAAGTCATAGCCCCATATTTTTAAATGTAGATGTATTCAAAACTTGGCAGTTCGTAATTCCAGCTCATGACAAGGTCACCAACTGTGAATCTGCTAAATGCATAAGTCCTGTGCTTCTGAACAGCCATGACAAGATCCTGGTGTTTCATGCCTTGGAGAACAGGCATGTATTTTCTAGCATGTTACAGTTAATGAAGCAAACAAAAAAATCCTATGGGACATGTGCCTTGTCAAAGCACTTAGGGAGAACAATGAAACATCAAAGACAAAATAACCTTTCTCAGTGAACCAGGTTATTTACATATGCACTGCATGAGAAGATTGACCAGATTTTCACCTGGCAGTCATCACAGAACCACGATCAGTGTTGAGTATTTTGGGTCTGACCTGCAATAAATCATACATTCCACTGACATCATTTAAGCGACCAGAGTCCAAACAAGAGAAATGTCTGCATTCAGCTGTCTTCATCCTGTCATCTGTCCACTAAGAGTCCCAACATCAGATAGTCTATAAGAAAGTCAAGTGACAATACTGCAGAAAGTCTCTAATCCAGTAGGTACAAAGTGCTTTAAAATAACTAGATCTCTCATTAGTGCTTGTTGAATAGGATTTGAAAACTTTTCTTCTGTGCTATCTCCAAGATTTGTAAATAATGACAGAACAGAAGACAAATATATCGAAGACTCTGATGTCCTTAAGTCCTCCAGCTGCTTGGGCTTTTTCTAATGCTGTAGCACATTCAGAGTATTACTCAAGTATGAAAACAGAGCAGTAAAAATGGCAACATTTTTTTCCCACTACATATTTTAATCGCCTATCTGTAAATCAAAATATACTACTTCTCCCTCCTTTTCTGCTTTGCTTGACTACTTCCAATCTTATAACTGCTTCTGATCTTCATTTTTCTACTTGGCAATGTAACACCATTCAGAAATAAATATTAATGCCCTTGAACCTACCATGGCCATATATTAAAGCAAAGAAAAAAAGTCCAAGAAATATACCTGTAGAAAATTAACATAAGGTCACAAATTTGGTGCTGCCCATAACTTTTAGAGATAATAAGATTTTCTTGTACATAAAATGAAATTAAACTGCACACTTGAGGTTAAATTCTTCTAAGGTTTCTTTCAAAAAACACATAAATGCTGTAAGATATTATTGTAGCAAGGACTATAAAAGTTTTTGTGACAGGGTACACTTCATGATAACTAAACAATTACTACAGATATTACTATTTTGCTTTGCTTTGGAACTGGTGTTATAAAAGAAAAGTTCAAGGAAAGAGATCTAGAGGCTCGATTATATACTACATAGGTAGTCTTTCCCCTATTTCATCACCATCTTGTAAAAATGGAGGTTGCTTCTACAGTATTAAATCAGAGTTGAGAGGCTGAAGCTTCATACTCCAGAGAACTGCTGTTGTCTAGACCTCCCATTAGCAGCCTTGTGTGCTCCTATTAGCGCCCCCCCCCCCCCCCCCCGAATTCATGCCTCTCTTGAAAGCAATGCCACTAAAGGCAGGCCATGGTATTTCCAATGTCTCAGCCCTTTTCTCTCTACCAACTTGCAGACCCTTTTTGGCCTTATTAACATTCTGGGCAGAATCCCTTTCCCTCCCACCCAAAAAAGATAAGGTGAATGAAATCTGAAAGTATATGAATATGTAACATCCATTTCTTCTTCGGGTGTCCTCTGCATATACTGCCAGTCACAGTATATTTGAATCATAGTTGAATGGGTATTGAAATACTGTTCTGCCAAACTGAGCAGCTGACCTAGAAGCCAGATCTAGTTAATACTGTTTTGTAAAGTATGAATAGAGATCCTTCAAGGACTGGAACATGTCAGAGACATGCTAACTCTATGTCCACTGCTGCTGTTATCAATTTAATCCAAATTCTCAGAGGACAAGGATTCTCAGAGGACATACTGCCCTGCATCCCTCTTCTACATCCTGACTAATCCATCTAGATAATGACTGAGAAATAATATCGTTCTACAGTTGTCATAAAAATATGAGATAAAACAATCACAAGAAATACAAGTTTACCTTGCTTTTGAAACTTCTTACTCATATTGTAAATTAACTGTTAATTAATCTGAAATGTGTGTTTATATTCTCCTTTATGAACAGGCGGTCTTAGAAAGATAAATGGCAAATAAATTCACAAGACTAATATGATAGTCAGAGCCCACCTTATCAAAAAGATTCTAGGGGAGGTCAACTTTTTGACAAAGAACAACTGTGACTATAGCTAGCAAATTCCTCTAACCTTGCAGATGAAATGAGTCTTACAAAAGCTGCTGAAAAATACATAAATGAAATAAAAAATAATCCGCCAAGTTTTCAAATGGATCCAGGCTATATTCTGGCCAAATTAAGTTCCCATGACAGAACTTCATATTTTACTGGTGAGTACAAATTAACAAGACCTTTCATACAATTTTAAACTATATCATGTGCAAAAGTAAATTTGTCTGTGGGGATATAACGTGCTGCAGCTGCTTAGTGATATTCCAACAGAAGACAGAAATTTGTCTAGACACTTCAAGTACAGTAAATATGCAGAAATGCATTGTACTGGTACTCACAGGGGATCAAAATGCTGGCCAGGGTCTAGTTAAAACATTTAGCTCCCATGACATCTTCCTGGAATTAATCATTCTGCAACTCAGAGAGGATGTGTTTTCAAGGACCGTTTAAATGCTTTATCCCCTGTATAATAAGAAGGCCTGGGTGATAAATTTTCTTATCCTGTTTATGAACTACATCTGGTATCACTGGCAGAATACTGCTGGAGAAATGAAGAAGCTTCACGTGTCTGTTATCTTGTTCATAGAAAATCAATTAGTAATACTGTAAGTTATATCTTAATCGTGTGTTGTTTAAAAGGGAAGAGTGTTTCTCTAGTGTAATGTATTTTCCCCCCCGTTCAGAAGAATCTGATAATGGCAGCTTATCTTTGGCAGTCCTGGGCCAAGAAAAAGGTTGAATATATCTCAGTGAACTAGATCTCTTTGAGCTTATTCATGCATATGCATTGGTCCCTGCTGACTTGCTCCCCTATGTCATTATCCTTGCCTGAAAAAAGCAGGAAAATGCTGTATAACATTCATTGGTCACTCTCAGGTTTTACACCATTTGCTAAATCTTTGTTCTCAGAACAATGAGGACCTTTAAAGGAAGAATTGGAAAAAGATACATAGGAACTAATAGAATGCGTTTCTGATGGTGCATCCCATGATCATTATTGTGCAGAGGACACTTAAACAGTACAAATGCAGTGCATCTTTCCAGTTTTCCCTTTTTCATCAAGAGCACACTTTAATTCTGGAGGTATGCTGCCTTGTGCTGTCTTCAGTGTAAGGGCAGCCTGTCTTGGATGGGTTGAAATGAAGTTACTAGTCTTACTACTTTTGAATCCTTTGCCTCCACTTAGTAAGATGTGTAGTCATCACTGAAAGGCTATTGTTACACTATATTGTAGGGAAATCACACTAGAATGAAAAAACTTTAAAATCTTACTCTTTCTAGAGAATACACCATAGAAAAAGGAATGCAAAATGTTCATTTTTTAGCACCAAACATTGCACAACATGAACAGAAAAAAGCGGTATCAGTAGTTAATACCTTGTTACATCTCTAAGGGATGAGAAAGGGAATGAAGCAGGAGAATTGTGTTGCTTTAACAAAGCCCAGCTATGCCTCCAAGTCAGCAGGTGAACAACAAGAATACACATTAAAAGAGAAGAATAAGGGACAAGAACTAGCAAAATGCCAGAAATAGTCAAGAAAATGAAGACTGGACAGAAAAAGGAGTATTCAGGAATGGACACTGGATATGATGCAGAAGTGAGCTCAGCGAAGAACTTTGATTGACAGTGCTTAAGTGTATCAGCCTATCTGACCCTGTCCTGAAAACACTTGAGAACACAGACCACTGAAAGCAATGTCATCCTTCCGGTTGCTCTAGACAGACCCTCTTCATGTTATGAATCACAACAAACACACCAGGGATCCCCTACAAATTATAGCGGTCGACAGTTGTACAAATATGCATTCATCCTGCATGTTACTATTTCCACATTACTTCAGTTTTCCAGTTTCTATGTCATTATATATCAAATCTATAAAGCTTTATTATTCTTCAGAATTGCACTTAGCTGAAAAATGCCATCAAGTTGCATATCTCTCTAATAATGTGTTTTACTAACAAAATCAAAGTAGATATCTTAGTCTGTAATGATTTCATACACAACATTAAACATGCACAACATGAAATCTGCTTTCCAAATAAAGCACAATGTTTACTTGGTCATGATCCTTAAGTCCAAAAGGACATCTGAAGAAACAGCTTTGCAGTCTACTGAGAGCATTCGGAAAGCCTCTCCATACCTGGTCCCCAACTATTACCTCCGTGTAAGCATCTTTCTGATGTGCAAACACCACAAATATCTACCACACAAAATAAATATCACTCTGTAATTAGGATACAAGAAACTTCTTTCTCCATATAAATAGCAAAAATTTTTGTGAAAGAGGGAAGCATGAGACAAGGTGTATCTTTTAGAATATGGTCTGGAATTATACCACCATTATCATCTCTGTCAGGGAAGAGTTTCATTTTTCATTGTGTGGAGCAGGGTGAAATTTCAAAATGTCATGGTACAACAGACCTTTTCAGATACTTATTAATGTTAATGGATCAATCATACCTAATCAACTGGAACCTGTAGTGTCTTTTGCCCAGTGCAGATGTCAAATATTAGCTATGTATGACTATATAATGTAGGGACTAAAAACTGTAATTAATCTTTTTTACTCCAAGTTTTATGGCTGATGCAGACATATTTTGACTTATCAGAGTACCTGCCCTTATTAAAATACCATGTTTTTACCAACATTAAAATGGCTGACCATATGCTGAAGCAACTGCAAAGAAAGCACTCTACTGAGAGCATAGGTTGCTAGATGGCAATGGATATATACTTTTCACACCTAGAAAGATGCAATTAGAACCCAAGATACAGTATCATTTAGATTTCCAGGCAGGTAGCCTTCTGTGTTCTGAAGTGTCCAAAAAATAGCCTTATAAGCCACTTCAGAAAAATATCCTGTAGAAGTAATGGCTGGTCAGACCTCCATTCTCTTCTTTATGCATGAAGGTTCTGATGATGTTCCATAACTTCCAAAGTTATTAGTCATCATGATTGCTGACCTATTCGCAGCAACCTATTCATATGCCTTGCACAGTTAATCACTAATGTTCCTACCTGCTGTTTAACACTATTTTGAAATCTGTTTAGAAATAATTTGAAAATATTGCTAGCTAAGGGGAAAAGAATGAAGGAATCAGTGGTGGTTGATTGTAATTTCAGGAATTTTATTCGGTAGATATCTCAATGTTCACCACGGCAAAATTCCTTAATGTGTCAATACCTGTCTGTAATATTATGTAATTGTTCTTAAAGGCACTCCTCAAGAGATACCAACTTTCTAACATAATTTCTAGTGAGAGAAGGAGAAACACCTGAAGAAGTTGAAATTTGGTAAAATTGGTATATAAAAACACAAAAAGTCATCTTACTGAACCTACTCTAAGTAAACTGTTGCTGATTTTAAGTGTGTTTAAGTACATGTACAAATGTTGTTAATATGAAACTTGAATGGAAAAAGTAATGTCCCATAGTAGGATCTGTTTTACCTTATTACTAGATTCAAAAATATGCAGACTGGATTTTGTTGAAAGAAAAGATACATTTTTGATTGTTAAATAATAAGTGTAAAGTGGGAAAAAAAACAGTTTTAATTGCTAAAATACATTTGAAATGTGTTTTGCCAGTTAAAATAGAATTGCAAAAAAAGCTATCTAGATATACAGGATCTGTCAATAACTAACTTAGAGAAAAATAAAGTTAAAAATAATCTTTTCTCAGGAGCGTAAATAGCAATAATTATCTAGTAATTTTGAGATTTTCCACCTTTTGATCCTATTCATTATTCATTTTCCTGTGAATTGTTCTTTGTAATTTTCCCTTAGTATTTTTTAATCAGTTTATTATTATATTTTCTTTTTTTGTTCATGTTCACACTTAGCTCAGTTTTTCTCTCTTATAACTGATTCCAACTGCCTATGTATTTCTTCAAACCATTTTTGGTCATTTTGTTCATTCTTTCAAGCTCACATTCCATCACCGGATGAGCATATCAGTTCCCATTGCAAACTTCCCCGCAGCTCTGCCAGCATTCTTCAAACCATTTTTGGAAGCATCAGCTCTGCAGACGTGAATAATTTTGCCTTTGAGTACACATAGTTTTTAACCAACATCACTGACAATTTCTGACAGATATAGAAGCTAGAATGGCAGCCATGAAATACATTTCACATAGTCCACTCCAGAGTCATCAAATGTCAGTATTAACAACTTGGTATTAACAGCTTTTGCTAGCTTTGAAGAATTTCAGATCTGAAAAGAAAGCACAGCCTCTGAATAATGCTCCTAATTCCTCAACCCATCTAGCTGCAAATAAATGTAAATGTGTATGTACAACCTGAAAGGAGTTCTCTCTTCCTTGCTACTCAAGAAATCAATATCCTCATCAATGTAGATATAATATCAGCATGTATCACCATACTACTCAACTGATACCACTGAAGTTTTAAAAGGACACAATACCGAATTGCACCATAATTATTAGGCACTGATACTACTGTAGTATCACAGTAACCACAACATGAATATTGTTCTTGGTTCTGTACAGCATGTCCTGGTCTTGTACTGTTCATCTGCCTCCAGTCCCTTGACCTTCTAACACTATTTCTTCTGAAATCTGGGTTGATGCTACCTCTGTAGTTCCCCTACAGTGAGGATGTAAAATGCCTGAAAGATACTATTCCTCCAGCCTGCAGCATTTCCTCCAGTCCCTCATAAATGCTGAAGCAGACAATAGCTGTGAGCTGGTGTCCTAAAGCCCAAGGAGAGAGTGGGAAAAAGGTTTAGGGGCCCATACTGCAGGAAAGGAGTGTAGGAGGAATGTGGCATCACAGCATGCTAACATCGCTAACTGCAGCCTTCACCATATGGTACAGTTGCCCCATGATCCTAGACCACTGAGACCAGACTGGTTGGACAGTAGGAGAGGGAGAGAGAGCAAAATCCCACCTAAGGCCCCTGAAGCTTTGGTGACCCTCTGTCCGAAGATTTAATAGAACAGCAGTAACTTAAGGCTACCATGATTCACTTTTGTTACCATCGTTATCAAGACAGCAACAAGTTATATAGTTCATTACTAATCTGATGATGCTCTTCTAAGAAACTAATGCTTATCTATTGTGCTGTGCTCCATGAGCTGTTTTCCACAATTATGTATCTTATCAGAATATCTTGCTACAAGTCCTAAGCATTAAAAAGGGAATGGAAGCAGGAATAACACTCTAACACTGAGCAACATTCTTTTATAAGTAGATGCAATGTCAATGCCTAAGCAATGAAGTAGATGAAGGTTTTACTAAGGATGTTTTGTTGGACTTCACATCGATTCCTACTGCCACTTCTCCTCTCTCTTGAAACCTTTTTTTTCTTGCTTATCTTTATGTCTATTTTTCCTTTTCACTCCTATTTCTGTGATGTTCATCATACTGCTGTTCTTCCTTCAGCTTCTAGAGTGACAACAAAAGCAAAGCTATTTGGGCTGTGCTCCTGTACAACAGCACTTTCCCTTTGGCAAAGAGAGCAATAAAGAAAGGCTCTCATCAGCATCACGGCATTGCTACCCTGTGATCAAATGCACCTTAGAAGTCTGAGGTGGGTTATCTTAACCAAGGGAAAAAAGCATTGTATACCTGACAGTATTTATGCTTATTTCCCTGCTTCTTGGTGTTTTTTTCCTCATAAAATTCTACACCCCTGAAAGAATGAGAATGGTATTTCTCTCATGAAAAAAAAAAAAAAAAAAGCTCTTCCCTTCCTTTTTAATGAACATTTTTACTAAGCTTGGAGTTTTATTGAACTTTGTTTCTTTTCTCATATGTCCCTACAATTATACAATAATGATTTATGATTTCTTTTCTTGCCAGTAGAGTCTCTAAGGAACAATGCCTTTCAAACTTCTCATTTTCAAAACTTCACTGTTTTCTATCAGCGCAAAGAAGTCTAAAATGTAACCTTGCAGTCTGAATCCATCAAAATTACTGCCTCCTCAAATAAAAGGAAATGACAGAACATTTGGAGTACTTATAAAATAATTTCAGATATATTTTTGGAGTCATCTGGGAAAAATGGCACTACAGTACCTAAAAATACAGATTTTTACCCTGAGGCAGACTACCTATTGCAAATGAGAGACTTTAACTTTGAGAGAATTTTTACAGTAACTGTATTGACTAATTTTGAGTCTTATTTTAAGAGAAATGGAGGGAAAAACAGGAAGGAATAACATAAACAGTCCAACTGAGTAGAAGAAATCCTAAGATGAGAAACGGAAATGTACTCCATCTGGAAGAGAAGTTTCTAAACATAGAATATTAGGTTATATGGTTCATGATTAAGATTTGGCAACAGCCTTCTTTTCTCTGGCAGAACAGACAGTATCTTGACTCTTGAATAATATTCATGATACTGCTGCAGAACAGGGAAGCATATTAGCTTCTAGGGATATGAAGTTCTGGATCCCCTGGGAAGAGGCCAATATCTTGTTTGAGTTGAATACATTTCACAGATGAAGAGGAGGAAGAAGAGAGAAAAAGATCTTGCCTATTTACTTTGATGTTATCAGGTTTGGCACAGCTCTTTACAGTGGGCTGACATCTCTGGGCTAGCAAATCTCAGTAATAGTACTATTTCTTTGGTTGAAAGGACACGACAATCTGAGTCTGTACCACAACTTATTTGAATTTGTAATTAATCAATATATATTGTCCAAACTGGAGCAATGAAAAAAAAATGCTTGAAACACACCACAAAAAGTAAAAACCTACAACTAATTTTTACAGTTGTGTTCTGTAGGCAGCTGTCCCGTATAGATAGTCTTGAAAAATCTTCTGGGTATCATAGGGGCTTTGAGAGTGATGACACCTGAGGAATCATTTTCCCAGGCACTACACCAGACAGTCACTGTTTTGCATTCTCATTCTCAGATTCTGTTAGTTGCTTATGATAGTAATATTTTCAGTTAAATGAATTTCTTGTCTTAATTAGTCTCCATGTACACAATAGAATATGAATGTAAAGTGGATAAAAATATGCATGTGGGATAGTTTATTCATCTTGGAGACATTTGGAGAAGATCTCTTTTATTACTTAACTATCTTCTTAGATTTCTCAGTTGCTGCAGGATGATTATCCTGCAGTGTCAACCTTGCCTTTACAGGGAGAACAAGCAAGCTAGAATCCCCTCAGTTCAGGAAATACCAAGAATGAAGAATCTATTTTTAAAATTCATGTGGAAAAAGATAAACCACAAATAATGCAACAGTGTGGTAGTCTAAATTTTCCAGCATGCATGCTGCATGAAGGAGTTTTCAGATCATGCATCTGACTAAGAATCAGAGGAATTCGTTCCATGAATTAAAAGAGATGGTTGGATAGATTAGATAGCACAAATGTTAACTAAAATGTGATGAAAACATTTTAGGAAGATTTCATGAGCAGATCAGTCTGTGTTGGCCTGTTAAGAATGTCAGCAATGTTTTCTTCAGTCAGAGTATGGAAGCTTTTTTCCTCTTGAGAAGAAATGTTGGAGGATTGTGATTTACTGCAGACCAGCTGGGTGCAGGAGGCACCTCATCCTCTTCCGGAAGGCTGCAGAAAGCCATTTTTCACTGTAGGCCTTGGGCAGCTGATTTAGCAGGGAGTGAAAAGAATGAAGGTAAAATGAGCTAAAATAGCTAGAAAAGTAGATTCTAATATTTGAATGCAGAAATACACATGCTGCAGCTGTGGCATTACAGAGGCAATTAAATGGGTGTTCCATAATCTTCACTTGACTCACAAGCCAAATGGAATATACCATTTTAAAATTCTGCAGATCTGCCTTCATGCACTACATATGTGAATAAGTGCTGTATAATAACGTGCTATCTCCAGATTAGTGGATACAACATGACTAAGCGTGCTATTTTAATCACCTTTGCAATGATGATTACTCTACTGTAAGACTCTTCTGAAAATCTTTAATCTAAGACTAGTCATTCATCTCCATTTCTTCCTTGTCACAATCCACCCAGATGCTGTCTAATGTGACCTTTCTACTCCTATTTCACTGTGCCATTTGCCAGAAGATTATTTTAAATCTGTATCCTGCTTCATAACAAATATGCCTTATCTGTCTCTTTATCAAGACTGAAAAAGAGAGTGGTTATCTTGATATCTGTGATAATCTGTCTAAAGTAGTACAGTGAAAGGGACCACACAGGAAATACTTTCATGTCATTTAATTCTGCTTCTTCAGTCTGTTCCACCTTTGTTTTTAAAAAGGGAGAAAAGAAACAGATGCAGGGTATTTTTATGGAAGGCCATGAATATCTGGTAAAGCTGCCCTATTCGTTAAAGGGTTGTCAGTGGGATACTGAAGGAATAACCTTTATATTTCTTTTATATTACTAAATTAGTGTACCGATAAATAACGATCTTTAGCTATTGTCTGAGGATATGAAGCTCATACACGAAAACAAATTGCAAAACCTGCATTCATTTGGTGCCATTTAGTTTGCTACATCTTCACTGCTTTATTTTTACTTAATATAGTAAAATAATGACGATCACAAGCTGGTGATCTCAGAGGGCCTCAGGTAAGCCAGCAACATCCTCGTATAAGAATTATGTTAAAGAGGCTTACCCAAAATTCAAATGGAGGGCTGTGTGTTATCTTCTGTTCTTTACAGAAAGTGTAGAAGAGGTGATGGACCAAAAACTCCTACATATTTGAGAGCTCCCATTCTGCTATGCTCCAACAGATGGCAGGGCTTCCAGGAATTTCTAGGGTTTTTCCTGCTGGGATCCTATGTAAGGTATGGTTGTCCCTCTGCGTGAAAAAAAGGCAGAAGAACAAGCCATCATAAAACATAAGGGATATCCTTGTGTTTATTTTGTTAAATGAATTTACATAGTAAGAGAAGGAGAAAGCTGTAATTACTCTTTTTGGTTGCTAGATAGTGTTGCTAAATTTTTAAGCACATTGCTACAAAGGGCAAAATGTAAAAGTTCATCTTGTTCTAAAGCTAGTATTTGTTGTCACAGCATTACCTGTTCTAAGTGTTGGAATTGCTCTGGAAAAATACCATTCGTTTAATTGTGTCTATTGTATATTTGAGACAATAATTTACTGGGAACAACTTCATAGTTTTGTGTAAGGTTGCCAGAAGGAGCATCTGCTAACTACTAGAAATGAAAACCAGACAATTAAAATATACAAACAGGAGAGGGATAGCACTTCATGGAAACTCTGGACATACTGTGCCCTCAGTTACTTTCATGTAGTTCCAGAATAGCTCTTTAGAAAGTTAATAGTTACTTTGAAATGAGAAAATATAACTGAAAGCAGTATCTGGTTATAAGTTTTGGAAACACATTGTTATTTTCTGCCTGAGAGTATAGAAGTGAATGAAAATTGAGGTTAAAATATACCAACTTCAGTAAACCTAACCGATATTATGTAAGATACTACTTTACTAATCACCTTGCTGATAAAAGTAGCCCCAGAAATGCTACTTGAAAAGAGTCTTTATGATTCTTGGCAATTAAGATGTATGAATAAATGTTTCTTATGAAGCAAACTTACGTAGTACTGAATTGAGTTGAATAAACTCAGTTGAACACTTAAAACTTGCTGTAAAATATACATAATTTTCTTCTGGTGAGACTAGTATACAATTTCTTTAGTTACCACAGAGCACAAAAACTCATAGTGGAAATCTCAAGCATATGTAATTCTTACATGCTTCTAAGTTCCAAGTCTACAAATAATTTAAGCATATTCTGAGTTTTGCATGTGAGTAATCTCACTGAAGTCTTTTTTAATAAATTTAAATACTTATGGTTAAAGTACATGATATGAAATGCTACTCTGCATTAAGTGTGACCCTAATGACATCAGGAGTAAGAGTCCATCCTAATAAACATATTCTCATACATAACTTTCTTTTTAAATTATACTAACCACTACACAACTGTGGACTAGGAAATCGATAGCTTTTGTTTGTTTCTACCTCTTCCACAAATTATTAGAGGTAAAGGGCAGGTCAACCAAAATGTAATAAAGTATTTCATTCCATTAGGGAGTATGTGAATTAGGTGAGCAGGCCAAAAGTGACCAGCTTAATTCAGCATGATGTATCAGCAAAACAGAACAGCTGCCTTGGGGTATTAGTGGCTCAGAGCTTTAATTCTTAATCACTGTATATAATTATATGTCAGAAAGACACTTTTGATTTAGTTATAAAACTTACAGTATGAGAAACATATATACATCTTAATTCTATCCTAGAATCAAGTATTAGTTCAAGTTCCTTTAATGCTATCAGAGTAAACAAACTGTTAATGCAAAAAACCAATATTTAGTTGCATCCAGATGTTTGCAATGTAATGTTGATCATACAAACTCAGATACTAAAGAAGACTTAATGCCGTTCCTTAACCACAGCATAAAATACCTAAAGCTTGCCAATGACCTTTTCTAAATCCCCCCCACCTGTTTTCATCATTGTAATATTCCAATTACAATGTCACTCCAAATAAAGGCCTCCTGCCATGGGAATTCACAGAAATTTCTGGTAGGTATGTCAAAGCACATTTGAAACGGCCAGTTAATGAGGGAGGTATCTAACTGAAAAGCATTTCAATAAATATTTACTTGGAAAAAACTGTGACTCTACCTTGGCTGTGTTTGGACTCATTCTGAGTATAATTTTGTGTTCCTGTCCAGAGAAAGGTGTCAAAAAGCAGAATAGTTCACAGAAAATGACCTTTAAAAATGAGTATTAGAGAATAAGAACACAACAAATTTTGAACTTGTAAATGTGACTAGTAATAAAAATTTTAAGTTTCTTTTAACCAGTCTTGGAACAGAAAAATAGTATATGACTCATACATCCAATCAAAGCTCTGTAAAACAGCTTAGATGTTGAATTTCAAATATTTGCAATTGTGAACAATATATACACTAAAACTTACTCAGAGAAATTATCTCATGAATACATTTAGGAAAATTATAAGATGTTCATGACAAAATCACATGCAGAAACAGAGCTGAAATTAATTGAATACATTATTCACTAGGAATTATTTCAAAATCTCTAGTCATCACCAATATGAGATACTAAGCTTGTGAAGAAAGAGTAAAAATACTTTATAGCAAGAACAGTATCACACATAGTAGCCAATGTGCACACCCTTCCTCACGATTTTATTACTTACATTTTTAGATATGACAGAATACAATCAGTCTTTTTTACATTGTTTTCCATCTTTATTGTATTTTTTGAAAGAGCTCAGCATTGTTACAACTGCTGGAAGAATGCTCCATGACATATAGTACAAACAGAAGAAAATAAACTTTGTACCAAAAAGTTTATTGTAAGAATGTTTTTGTTTTTAGCTTTCCAGCAATTTCTTGCAAATAAAATAAAATAAAATAAAATAAAATAAAATAAAATAAAATAACAGAGTGATTGATTATTAGCTCATAATCAATATGCACTATATATTTGGATAAACAGTAGGGTCATAGATCTCTATGCAAACATCATGAAGCAGAAAAAGAAAACAAATTGTTCAATTTGACAATGTACAGAAAAACTACTTGTAAACTTTAAAACTGTTAATTTAGCATAAAGCCTTAAATTGTAACCTAAGCCCAAGCAGATGTACTCCATCAGTATGGCTTTAGACCTACAGTCAGTGAAGCCAGTGGTCTGGGCATGGATCACTTAACTGCTGCTAAAACTGACTGCTTTCTGAGACAGAAAAGAAACCTGAGTGAGAAAGCAACCTTTAAATTGGAGATTTGCTAATATTTCCAGACTAATCAATAACAAATGGCTAATGCAATAGTGCTTTGAGATGGAGCTGTGAATTCCCTCCCAAAGAAATCTGCTTAAGATGTTCTCCCAAGGAAGGGTGAAGGTTGTTCCAAGAGCCAGGACCTCAGTTTGAACTTTGGGGATGATGGTCCACATTAGGGCTTTTTAATGTTTTCTGCCTTTGCCCAAGAAACTGTGAGAAGACAGCTCTCTCTCAAGTCTACAGAGGACAATTACATACAGTTGCAAAGTGGAACAGCTGGATTAGTAGTTATTAAAAACAATTTATTTGACTAATTTTTACTTCAGTGCTTGCAATTTTTAAAATCACATTCATAATTCAAGTAGATGATTCAGAGAATGACCTCAGAGACAGCAATGCAGGAAGAAGAACAGATATGGTATCAGGTATCTCAAAAAGGCAGAACAGTTTTTGAGCAGAGAGAAGTGAGAGAGAGTGCAGTGCAATGCACTTCAAAGATGACACATATTAATGGATCAAACTTTGGCAATTAAAATTGATGATAAGTGTTGCAAAATTTGAAAACTCTGAGGACTTCTATAATTCATTGCTGCCCATTTCTCTCGTGATTCACCACTGGAAATACACCATAACGTGAAAATTTGCCAATAGATGACTTCCACTCATTCACACCTACTTCTCCAATGGAAGATAGAAGGATAACGTGAAGGGCAAGCAGCCTATGGAAATAAAGAATGGTTTCAGAGAAAAACTAGTCTTCGCTCAGTAACAGCAAAACTGTGCTTTCCTCTTCATGTTTTGTTACTGTCCTGATGTTGTAACTCAGACAGAAAGAGCAAACCTGTGCTTGCCTCTCCTATAGTCCTAGGTGAATGAGGTTACTAAGAATTAGAAGTTCAGGATATCTTGAAAGATTGCCTCAAGAAAGGCCAGCCACAGTATGCTGGATACATGGCAAACAGGCAGGCAGTCCCTTCACACTGGCATGTTGGCAGAAAAGCAGAGTGAGGAGACAAGCACGGGTACCATTCTCTAGCGTATGTAAAAAGCTAGATATATTAAAACATCCTGAATGTCTTAAAATGGAGACACTTCTGTTTGTATGATAGCAGGATGAAAGAAGATCGTTGCTTGTATTTTGGTTTTAATAAGAGGAGACAATAAGGAAGCGGTACAGGGACTTGAAAGACTTTGCCTTCCAAAGGGTACAGATTCCTCCAGAAGGTTCTCAGAGCTTTTGTCTCAAAAAGCAGAACCAGGGTACTCTTGGGATGTCGCATGTTGGAGAAGAAGGGATTGTTATGCATGGTATTTTTGCATATCTTGTTTGATAACATACGCTTTCATTTTAAAGAAAATATTTTTCCACCTTTCCTTTCTATTCTACCAGTTTTCTAGAGGACAGAAGTGTCCTGCTTATCTGCTAATTCAGATTTGATATACAACACAAATGACCAGGAAAAGTCACAATATAAGAATAGTGACAACTTGGCTATGAATGTTGCTAAGTGTTTTCTTTCTTCAAAAAAATGATCCTAGGAGATGATTTTCTCTTTCTAGCTTGCTTTCTTCTGCAGTATTTCTTTTTGTTGTTATTGGTCCCCTTTGTTTTTCAGCACTGTTTTGAGATGCTGAGCATGGAATCTCTACAGAAAGTCAAAGGGGTTCATACCCTGTTCTTACTTACTCTCTTCCCCTTACTTATTCTCTTGGACTTTTGCAATCCAGGCTACCTTCAAGACTCCTTGCATAAAAAGAGGAAGACATCATCCCTTGGTCTTCTGTTCTTCCAGAAGTTCACTGGCTATGCAGCTGACCTCTCCTTTGGGTTCCTTCTGTTGTTGTAAGAGCATATGCAATGTCTTCTCAATTTCAACTGCAACATCTTGAAAAGAAATGAAAGGCATGAGGGGGTTAGCAGCAATATTCAGTGTACCATGTTTCTCATCAAGTTTTAGATATGCAATATATGAAAGATAACCTGGCAGTGGAGAAACGTTAATTCAGAACCTCTGAGAACCTAATGTGTAATATTGATAAGTCACCTTGATGGGAATATTCCTTGTTAGAGAACCTAATGCTAAATCAGGCTATGGCAGTAGATACTGCAAACCTGCATACTCAGTCCTAATCCAGGAGGTCCTGTTTGCACTGGTTAGCATCAATTATAGAAGATGTGGAAGACCTCTTGGTCTCGCAAGCTTTAGCTTTCAGTATTAACAAATACAGTAAATAACAGTCAAACTTACTAAACCAGCACAGTGAAAAAATCCTGATAATGTGAAGCAGCCAACTAAGCAATTACAGACTGAAAACAGGATAGGCAGCTATTCCAGTGCTATCATCCCAGCACCTTCTTTAATCATTAACAGTAATTACTAGGTAGGCCACGAAGTAGGCTAGTTATGTTCTAGTAAACGAATATAATGCTTACTGTTTCTTCTCTGGAATACTCACATTCTGCAAGGCACGTATCTTTTGGTGACAGCTAACAATGAAATTCAATATTCATTCTGGGGGCCAGCATACCTCTTGTGTCCAAACAGCAAATTAAAAAATAGAGCAGCTTCTTAAAGTGAAATGTAAAACTAAGAAAACAACTACAAAGGATGTTGTGATTGACTTATACAGGTGGTTGGTCGAGACATTAATGAAAAAATGTACAGTATCCTGGATGCTGTCTACTGAAGCTAGAAAATATGACATCTGTTCCCACAAAAACACACACCCATAAGAACCATGACATTAAAAAGCAAAATACCTTGTCTGGTGGCTTCATTACTTTCGATAGCTCTCTGTTTCACTTCTTACAGTAAGCTCTCATGCAGGTCCAGAGAGATGTTTTCCCTTCCAGAACAGGTGTGCTCTTTTTCTTGACACTTTTTTGAATGCTTTCTGTTATACCTGCCCTCCCCTCATTATACAGTAGAGTGTTCTTTGATGGTGTTCAATAGCATGGTAGACTCTGCAAATGCAAGAAACTTCACAATCTATTCCAAATAATTTAGGAAGAAGCAGATGTATCACCCTACTACAAAGATTCATTTGTCCAAACTTATAAAGATAGGACTTAGCATTTGGTCCTATCAATTCTTGTTGCTGTGACCAACTTCTGAACGATATTGCTGAATGCTTGGAATAATCAAAGTGAGAAGTTGTGAGCATTTCTTAATGTTCCTCTGAGATGCAAGAGCCAGTGCATCTTCTGGTTGTTTGAGGATTTTAATAAAACATGCCTATATATTCATTACTGACATGTAAATAAGTCTTTCAGTCCAAAGGAAACAAGTCTGCCTATGAATACTGATACCACAGGTGGCAGAACCCAGCTAAGTAATGAGAATGAATACATTAAACTTCAAGGGGTAAGCACCTGCCTGGTCCTGGCTCAGGAAGGACCTGTTGCTGCAAAGCATCCAGATGGAAGAAGAGTCATATCTTCACTGACCTACCACTATGGCATAGGAGAGTGAACTGAGGCAGAATATGAACAAAAGCTAAAGGCTGGGGCTACAGCTTCGTATTTTTTTGGTGTTTCTCTCAAAGCTCTTCTGGGAAAACAGTCTTTTTTGTGCAGCAGGGAAGGAAAGAATTATAGTTCTCATAAAAACAAATACAGACTGCTTCAAATCTAATTCACCCATTGCACCCAAGAGAAAAGGATCAGAGATCTAGAATTGATAGGTTGCTGTATATAAATCCAAATACATACATATATATATATATTTCTGTAGAATGTGATTTGTGATTGTGTGTCAGGGCATTTTATTCTGTACATGCAAAGCCAGATTACTTGGCTAGGTTGCTCATTTCTTTATCTTATAACAAAAACACAGTAAGACTGCATGAAAGAGAATGAGGTATAAGCTGATCCTTCACCTGCCATTCTAGACACCAAGTTCTGTCACTGCTCCCATCAACTTGTGTTATGAAGCAAAGTGAGAGAAGCAGACAACCGATCCACTGAATGAGACTAAATCATAACCTGCTTTTGGATCAATAAGCAATGCCCATTAGAGAGCCTGAAGCCCGCAGAGAAAAGTTGTTCACACCAGAAAGGATACCTCTGTTTATGGCAAAACTGCTCAGGGGAACACAGCCAGGGAGTGAGCCCAGGCACCACACTGCTCATCATCAACCTTAATTAACTGATAGCCTTCTCCTTGGGGTAGCTAATTAGCACTCTCTGAGGCATAGTTCACAAGATGGCCTGCTCCAGGCACCATTCTCGCTAGGTAGTTTAGACATGATCACCTGTTTTTGTAGGGGTAAGAACGAGATTTTGACGAACAGATAAAAGTCAGGTCATGTCACTTCATTTCAGAGGACTGTCCCTAACTATATTTAGTTAGCAATCTAATTCAGTCTCTGTATCACTAGCCCTGTCAAAATCTTCCTTTAAATAATTTCTAACTTGATCAGCATCTACCTTATTCTATTTAAGTCCACAACCTGAAAATGGCCTTTACTGCTTCCTAATACCTACACACTTGCATCATAAAGAGGACCTAACTGCTTTCCTTAAATCCTTAAAAGGCTCATATGCTCTGCTAGAGTACTTAAGGGATCTGAAAATAAGAAGGAAGAAAACTGAAGCTTCAGTGTTGTGAATGCTACTTGATAGCAAGAAATGTTGACCAGAGGATTTCCACAAAGCTGTTATATACTGTTAGCATGGAAGTTGCAGAAATATCAAACTACTCATTTTTTTTTTTGGACTATGTACTGATTTTCAAACTCAGAAACCTCCCCACAACTACACTATACAAGACCTTTTACTGAGTGGGAGCATTTTGCTTTAGAAATAAGATAAGTTGCTTTCAAATCTTTTTGGAAGAAACTTCCTACCCTTCAAAATCATCTCCAAATCAAAACCCCTGGAGAACCCAACCTCAAAAAGCATACGGAGTCCTCTGGCTGCTGCCTGCTTAGTGAGTAAGAACATTTCTAAGTTCAATGTATATGATGTATTTGATGTAGTAGAAACTTAAAAGAATTGCAAGAAGCTCCTGGGTCACTTCAAGATGATTATAGGAATACAAAAACATTCTGAAATACTTCATGCCTTCCCCTCCAAATCAGCACAGAAGATTTCCACACCACTCAGTTTTGGTGACTCACAGAGCTCAGCAGTTTTTTGGTGTATTACTCAACACTCAGTCACTGCTATGATGCAAACCTTGCTCTCATCCCCAACCACTACAGCAGAGATCACTACCAAGAAGTAACGAGGTACTTTTTCACTGGGACAGAGCTCAGTAACACAGAATTTGGGTATTTGCTTTGTGCAATTTTTATTCCCCATTATATGGTAGCCTTTGAACAGTGGAGGTCAAAAGCACCATCACAAAATAAACCAACAGTGCTGCAGCACACCTTTAAAGACTGCAATATTCTGTATCAAGAATCTGTGTTAAGTTAAAATGCCATCTTACAGTGCAGCAGTTATTCCACAATAACTTTCCATGCAGATATACCTAGTGAATGTCTTTGCTGTAAATAAGGTGTACTGCAGAGATAACTGAAAGCTGTCTATCCACAGCAGCTTCCTATCTTCACCCCAACATTCACTTGGATAACTGACTAACACAAAAGATGGCTTGGGTTTTTGGAAATGGAAATTTTGCAGGTTCTTGGCTTAATGAAAGATGCTGAGTGTCATCATACTCCTGTGTTTCAAAACTTTGGGTGGGATTAAACTCTTCCAGTTTTAGTCACATAAAGGTTAGGCTTCTAGGGTAAGAAAGTAATCATTTCAGCAAAGGATAATTAGTCTCTGGAGGTACCTATTCCCCTCCACTGACCTTGGAGAGCACCTACACAATAGCAGGGATAATAAACTAATATCTTTATATCAAAGTGTAAAATTACTAAATCATCTATCTACATTTTCCTGAACTTAAATATTATAATAACCAACAAATATCTTGCTTGTTAATCATAAGCATAAAATTTAATCTAGCATAGCTTATTTTCTCATCCTTGAAACTGAAAAAGAACTCAGTGGTAAGGATGTGATATTTTGTGGAAAGTGTCAGTTTTCTACCAGTAAGCATACCATCATCCATACCATCAAGACTTAATAGCTAGATACCTATGACAAAGTTTGAAATTAATTGCAGAAATGTAGACAAAACAAACAAGAACCAAATCACCATGCTTTGTATACATCTCAACAGAATTAAAAGACTTAAAAGACCTAGACTGTCACACACAAAGAAAAAAGTCAGATATCCTAGAAAATGACTCAAGTAGAAATGCTTAAAATGTTTCTGTATCATTATCTATATTCTGAAGAAATTCTCAATAGGAAATGGTTACCTGCTATCTCTACGCTCCAGTAATCCCCAATAAAGTGATCACTATTATATCCAAATTTTGTCAGAAGGGATATAAGCAAGTAGGTCACTTCCTCGAACTCTATGAACTTGTAGAAATATCTAAACAGTCCGGTATCACCAATACAAAATGGCTTATGGAAAATTATTGATATGATACCATCTACGTAAGTAACCAGGTTATTATGTTCTGGAGGATCTTAACAAATGGAGCAAGAAAAGGAGTCACTACGCCCTCAGTGAACTCACTTTCTATAAGCGCATTGTCACGCGGTGTTCACCTCCACACTTCTTTTAAGGGCCCACAGCACATCCCTGCTGGTGCCCATGGGGAGAGGCCCCAGACAGTGCTGCAGAAGGGACCCTGCCTGGCCATTGTGGGGCCACATCTGACCCTGGTGCCCCTCACTGGTCCTGATCCTGACACCCATCTGAGGACACACGTCCTGGCTTGGTCTTGGCCCATCCTTGTCCCCACAGAGGTGCCCAATGCTTAGGGCTCCTGGCACCCCCTGGCTGCCCTGCTCCTGCCTGGGTGGTGGGATGGGCCCTGGCTGTGGGGCCCTGCCCTGATGAACCCATGGGAGCTCCCAGCCCCACGGCGCCAGGCAGCCATGGACCTTGCAGAGCCCTGACACTTTTGGAGTCCTGCTAAATCTTGCTGTTTCTCCATCTGTTCTCAAAATCCATTCTTTCCTTTTCATCACTAATGGCAAAGCATTGCTTTCAATGTTCTGCAAAGTGATCCCAGTACACACACCATGATCTCTGTGGCATGCATTACACATTGGCTTAGTTCAGCTTTAAAATACTGTGACTTTAAATAAGACTACTCAAGACTTCTGTTGGTATATTAAAGAAATGTTGACTCTTTTCTGGTACCAGCATTGCCAATAGCAGGGAATGATTCCACAGATGAACTACAGGGCATACTCTACACTCCTACCACTGCTCCTGCAAGGCACGGCTGACTGCTGGAGCTCTGCAGTGTAGTAAATGAGGTGTAAGGCACCCCCTGTGCGATTTCTGTAATACCACATAACATGTAAAGAATTGCTGATGAAAGTGATTCACAGGCTAAGAAATATGTAAGGATCAATTCAACGCCTATCAGCAATTCTATTGTGAAAGATGAATTAACTTCCACTGGGCAAGCAGGTGTATGGGACCTCTGAAATTACACCCTTGCACTGCAGTGCAGGCAGTCATAGCAAATCTGTTGGTGCAGGAAAGCAGGGAGATCCCAGTTCACTTGCTTTATACCTGATCAAATGGGAATAAAATTAAAAACACCCATAATAAAATATGTAAATTATTCATTTTTACTTCTGTTGGAGTGGGTACTGCACAGAGAATAAAGCAATCCTTGCTCTGAGGAGTTTACAATATTAATGTAGCAATGTCTACAGAGTGAGCAATGGAAAAAATAGCAGACTTTAATTTATAGTTGATGTCAAAGTTAGAACGCAATCCAAAAACCTGGATATCAGAATATGAGCTTGCTGAATCACAGGAAAATGTTGGAAAGAAACAAGATGATGATGAAAGATGTATCACAGACAAATACCTAGATTATTCTTGGCCATACTTGTATCAACTTTTAAAGTCATTTTTTAAAGGTACATATAGTAATAAAGTAAAACAGTAAGAAGAACAGACTGCCTGTATGGTATTTACAATACAAATCAAACGGGTATGCTGGAGTGTACATTAAAATTTAAACCTTTCATCTTCTGCTTGTATGACAGTATTGTAAGAAAGAAAAAAATGGAGTATTTTTGGCACTAATTAAAACTCCCTGTTGAGATCCAAGTAGTTAGAATTTCATATAAAATATTGTTATAAGCAAGACAGTAATCAAGATGAGTTTTAGTATAACTGAGACAAAAAGGACTGGTAATACTAGGATAAAATGCAATGAGCAGGAACATAGAGGAAAAAGCAAAAAAGAATCTACACTTTTTCAAGCAACATTTTCTTAAAAAATGTTCTAAGAATAACTAGGCTTGAGAGGACTGTAAAGAGGAAAAGTGTAGTTGTTAGGTATCATTGTTGACCTTTTCTAATGAATTACTGGTATTAAATTGTTTTTAGATATCTACTTTATGTTATCAGTTTTATGGCTTCTCTATGTTGGTCTAAGAACATTTATCAAACTGTTAATAAATGAGATAGCCTGAATAACAAAAATTACAGTCAAATAAACTTAAAAAAGGACAATTTTCTAAAAACAGATAGTTGAAAAATATAATTTTCAGGCTGACAGTGCCTGTGTAAGTTTATAACAGCGTAAGGACTGAGATACTCTCTGAGCCTGAAGCGTGGATCTATAGCCATAGTAATAATTTAAACATGCGGAAGAACCTTGCTGGGCATCAAGGCCAAATGGTATAAAATAGACTGCATCCATGTTAGTAAACTCTGACTTTGCAAAACTGAGTGATGGCATGCAAACTGCCTGTTGGGAATGGCCTCCAAAACATCCTAACTCTGGATCTGTCTCTGGGAATTGTTGGGGACAATGCTAGTTGGTATATGCCAAAATTACACCAGGGTCCTTCTGAACATGTACTAGTACAGATGACTGCGTCCTAGTGCCTGGAGACATTTCTGAACACTGTTTAATTTACTAATACAGACATAGCTGGGGAGTTTATCTTCGAAAAGTTGCAGCTAATTTGGTAACATACCAGAATAATAATAACAGGAATAACAGAAGCTTACATATAACTTAAAAGATGATATCCAGGGTGGCCTTGACAGAAATGTATGCAATAATGGCTTTGCAAAACATATGCGAAATCAGAATCCTAATCAAGACCATTCTGTAATATTTTCTGGCTCTAGTGGTGTGCTAAGGTAGTACAGTGTTAAGAACCACCAAGACAATTTAATATCTGTCAGGCTCTGTCATTTTATGTGTTCTCCTGAGAAACAATATACTGTTAAGAGGTTGCTCCAGAAACAAAGTGCACAATGACAAACACCAGCTAAGATATAACAGAAACAGTACTTTGAAATACCGAGAGAAAAGAAATATACTTTCAGGCTTCTGACCTCAAGGTCAGTTCTGGTAGTACTGATTATGAACCATATGAAAAAGTGGTTCATGCTAGCATGGCTCACCTCGATGGTCTTTATCTCCAGGAATAAGACAAACTGTAAACATCCAAATGTTGGCAGAAAACTATTTTGTTTTCACATTACATATGAATTTTTTCGATCATGAATGATGGCATTCTAAAATTATGTACTATTCCTTTGCTTAAGGCAGGGCTTGTGGGCAGAACTGAAACACAGTAGTGTTGCTTCACCTATTGTACTGCCTGAAAAAAAAAAAAGATAAAGGAAAATGCTCCTTGATGGTGCTTCACACCCACAAATGCCTTAGTACTGGTTGCAATGATAGTCCTTGGAAATGTCAAGCAATAGTAGTTTAAGTATGTGAAAAGCAAACTTCCACTGGTTGTTAACCAACACGGTTCTGGGGTTTAAACAATAAAGACTGAGTGTTTCTTGTATTTCAAAGGCACATCCATTCCAACTTCACTAACAAACTTTGGCAGAAATAAATGTTGCAAATCCATGCATTCTTGCATCCAGAACTGGCTACTGAGTACTTAATTACATTACACTAAAGGCTTGGCTACAAAGAGAACGAATTTCTCTCTCTATGCACATGTCTGCACTGTAATACCTCAGTCTAAGTGGTCTTATGTCTTTCTGAAATAACAGAGGTCACAAGGGTATTTCAACACATAAATCACAGTCCACTGCACATTTGATCTTCTATTTATGTGGTATTTTTAGGGGAGCTTTCTAGAGCTTAGAAAGCATTTAGATCATAGGTTTACAATACTTCTGATATGGATGGTTAGCTATGGCAGGATGAATGAATGAGTTTTAGAAAAAGTGTACCACTTTTTCAGATTAAGTATTTTCCTAAGGTGACTTTCTCCTTTGCATAGAAAGAAGGAGCTTTCTATGACTGCCAGCCAAATCAGAGCATGTTCAAGCACGTCCTAATGCTTTTCTGACAGGTTTACTCTTCTTGATGAAGGTTTTTTGGAAGTGTTTGCTGATGCAATCTTTTGACATCCTTGTGTACAGGGAAGCATCCCTAGTTCTGGTCTTGTCCAATGACTGAAATATATTTCCATTCTACACCTGCCATGAAAGCAAGCAAGAATGTTATTGTGGTAAAGTGAGGCACCAATCCAGTCGAAATTCCCTGCATAGGCTGTATGGCATGGCATCAGATGAACCATTTCTAGCATAGGCTGCAATAGCTGATGTATAGATGTTTTGTGACTTTGTATTTAATGGTGAATGCAGCCGGATTTTACAAGCTTCCTAAACAGTGGGTTACAGTATACCAAAACCAATAAAAACATCACCTGTTGAAAGTATCCAGAAGTTTTGGAGATGATGATCATGTTAATTATGGAAGTGCTATTAAGCCCTAGATACAAACCAGCACAAATACGTGCTCAGAAAAGCTTGGCCCAAGCACAAACTAGCTGTGATTGCTTTATACAAACTGTTTGTAAAATGGACAATCCCAAAAGGTAGGTTCAAGAACTAGAAAGGGCAGAGGAAATGGAAAAACTTACAAAATATGCTTGCCTATTGCATCCTAATTTCTGTGAAATTTGATCCAAGGGCTTTTTAAAACACTTTTTTTTTTTTTTTTTTTTTTTTGTGGCAGATGAATTGTGATCATCTGTAGTAGATGATAGGACCTCTCATTTCTAGCCTGATAAGAGTTTATGCTGTTCTGTAGAGCTCAGTGGGTCTGTTAATAATTTCTAATGGATCAGCATGGCTATTGTCATTAAGTTTATATTTGCTACATACAAGTCCACACCTCCACCAGAAAAAAAAAAAAAGAGTACATTTACTGAAGTAGTTTAAAAACCATTAATAATCAGAATCAGTTTTTTGATGTGCAGACCTTGTTTATCATACCTGTTCTGTAGTATCCTCTGTAATATTCTCCATAACATTCTGTAAATTTCTCCCATGAACACTCCTATGAAACTCATTTATTAGTGTATTAGAAAAATGCAAACACAGCTGAAGCAAACCAAGTTCTGTAGTCTGTTTGTGGAAATGTTTGGAGTAGTTACCTAGCATTAATAACATGTACCATGGTAGCAAAAATAACCATCTGTGTAACACCAGAAATGGCATAAAAGATAGAAAAAGAATTCATACCTTTTTTATTTTTAAAACCTTTTGTAGAACTAGCAACATACTCTGAACCTACTCAACAGAACAAGATTTGTAATGATGAAAAACACTTTTTACTAGACCAGACTGACACATCTGGGAGATACAGGCAAGTGTTTCGGCACAAAGGCCTTTCTTCGGGTCTAAAACAGCAACAGAAGCCTTTAAAGGTAAATGAAAGCTGAGGATATGCAAGCTCTCTATCTCAGGTTGCATATCTCAGGCCATCTGAGAGAAAAAGTAGCTGGTATCTGTGAAACAGAGGAAGTGTAAAGGGAAAAGGTGGTAAGTAAAAGCTGACTAATAATTCAAGTTGTTGTACTGGGCCATATCAGAGCTCTAAAGCAGAGATCCATTCAAATTGGTATCCTGTCTTAAACAACAGCCCATAAAAAAGAAAATTCCCATGATCGCACAGTCGTTCATGTTCTTCAGTCACATACCACCCTAAATGATAGCAATATTGTATATGCAATAAGCACTCATTTAAAATTATACTAGATTAATGATACCTCACAAAAGGAAACTAATTACAAGTCCATTGTGATTACGCAGTGCAATCTAAGATGATAATTTCTAAGCCTAAAGAAAAACCTAGCTCTAGCAGCTTGCCTGATAAATACTATCTAAAACTACCAATGGAATTTCATGGGATTAAAGTGTCATACCTTTGACCAAAGGTATTTTATTTTTAATCAATAAGTATATTATTAATATCACCATTTGGCATATAGCTAAATGTTTGGATTCTGACATACTCGTAATAGTTAGGAAAACAATACAGCAGAAAAAAGAAAAATTGCTGTGCACTAACATTCTCAGTACTTGTTAGAAGAGCACCAGAACCACCTAGTGGAGTTTTCACTTATTACAATGACTCTAAAGCGCCTTATTTTTGTAAGGAGTAATAGCAATATTGCTTTATGGGAAAGTTATAATGTGGTATCACCACTGAATCACAGAAGTTAGGGATGGGGAGACTCCTACTAGGTTTCTGGCCCATCTTCCTGTCCTGTTTATTGTACAGCACTGTTTTCACCTATTTTAAATGTATCAAAGGATGATGTTCACACTGCTCATTCTGAGAGACAGTCTTCTAGGTTTTTACATGGCATAAACAATTTTTTCCTTAAATTAATTTTAAAATGTTTTTAATGTATTTTTTAAAAATTATTGTTATTCTACTACATTATTCTGACATCCTTCTGGTTTTATACTTCAAACCTATAGAGTTCTGTCATATCCCTTCTGTACTCCATACCAGTATCAATAATAGTATTTAATTCTTTTACTGGTATCTTCAAAATATAAGCATTTTGCTTCTTATCTCAATTTCCAGAGGCACATCTTAGTATCTTTCTGTTGATACGTGCAAAATTGTCTGAAAATGATGCACAGAAATGTCAATGGCAATTTAAAATATATGTTGATAACGTCTTTTTATAAATATCACAACATATACAAACTTTTTTGTATTCTAAACTAATCTTAGGAATATGGACGGGAGCTGGCAATTCTGTATGTGTGGCTCTTCTGTTTTCAGTATTAGGAAAGCGTAATCAAATTTTATTTCTTCTATGCCACATATATACACATCTTCTAAGAGCCCACTAGAAAAATGCTTGTAAATTTTTTCTAGGTCACAGATGTAAAGCACATGTGCTAGTTGAACCTGGGAAATATATACAGAGCTAATCTGAGCAAGAGCTTGGTTTAACTGCCAAACAGAACGAATTTTGATTTTCTTGTGATTAAGTTTACAAGGTATCATCTTATATAAAACTTATCCTTAGGAAGTGCATTTAGGCTCAAATACTTCCATATTCCTGTAGGCACAGCTGTAAAGAGCACAGCCCTTAGAAAATCAGGGTTTGTGCTATTTGAATGGGACTTACCTTGCCTGATAAGAAACACAGGATTTGACTGATGATCATGGGATAGGACACAGAAATTTAAAAAGAGAATCTGAAAACTTGTTTTATATGGGATTATGCACGACTTTTTCACAAAAATGGCATGTTAGAAAAATGAGACTAAAAATGAAATACTATTTACTTCAGCTACTCTTTCAATACCTAACTAAGAGTGTGGGTTTACAAAGATATGGTAAAAGTTGTTCTATTTTGTAATACAATTGCCACAGAAGTAAATAAGGCATATAGCTGCAGGACTGAAAAGAAAAACAGATGTATGATATATGACTTTCCTAAGGAGTAGGTTGTATTAAGCAGTCTTGCACATCCAGTGATTCTTAATAATTAAATGTGTTGGTATACAATGGTGAGCTAAAATAACTTTCTCAGAATACACCAAGACTTTCCTGTATATTTCCACAACAGAGAAGCAGGGTTCTACTTGAATCGGGTTTCATCTCAGAACTTTCTATACCGGGATTGTTTTTTGTGTGTGTGTTGTTATTTGTTTGTTTGCATGTGTGTGTTTTTTTTTTTTTTCCTGAATATAGCTTATTATATTTCCCATATATCATATTTTTAGTCAATAATTTCTATTCTATTTTGTCACGTACGACACCAGCTTTGGATTTAGAGAGAGATTCATTTTATGGAACATAAAATATCCACAACAGTGACCCCAGTACCTCAGTAAGGATCCCTTTAACTTAGCAGAGAGAAACAGGCACTTTTAAGGTATGACTCATCTGATGCAATTTAAGCATTTGCTCTAGGATGGGATGATTCATATCAAAGAAATGACTGCATTTCTTCAATGATTATAGTGAGAATCTAGACATGTAACTCCTATGACTATGTCTAAGTTGTAAATATGAATTCCACTGATAAAGCCAGCAACTGAAATTTTATCCCTTTATAGGTCCCTCTTTTGCTAAAGTAGAATATGACCTAGTGTGTTCTATGCAAGTTAAAGAAAACACAAATGATTTCTTTCAAAATGGCTGAAATTTCAAGTGATCATTTTGCTACATAAAATATATTTTCAAGAAGATACTTTTGCATATTTTGGATTTTTAATGTAATTTTTAGTTTTTTGAATATTTTAAGTTTAGGGAAATATATTTCAAGAAGAGAGCTGAATTTTCTTTCCAGAACTGTGATAGTGTTATGAAAAATTATGTCTCTTTTTAAGCCTACTTGTTCTTTTGTTTTAGCAGAAATAAAAAAAATATGGCAAGTTTCCAGTATATCCATGATTGAGCACTGTAGCACCAATCATTGCAAGGAACTGTAAGATTAACACATGTATATGAAAAGCATAGCTTTTTCCAACAATGCAGTGTCTTGCTTCCACCCACTTAATGACTAGAATATGCAAAAAGACTAACTAATGTAATGTACAGATGAAAGACAGTTGTGAATTTTGCCCAAAATTGCCCTTTGGGGGCATGATTTTATAAAGGTGTGCCTTAAAAAACCCCTTTTGGAAATTAAAAGCATTTGGGGAATGGCTATTTAGATGATGTACTCATATATTGAACAATGTAACAGGGGTTCCTTCTGCTTATCCATCAGAAGAAAGAGACTGGTTGGGTCCAAACAGTATGAGAATGTTATTGGTCTTGTTTTTTATTGTTTGCATGTCTCACATGACCGTAATATTATATGAAGGCTGGCAATGGAAAAGTCTTAAAAAACAAAAGCCAGGGGAGGAAGGACAGGAGCAAGTTAAGCATAACACAAGAAGCAGATTGTATAAACATATATTAAATTATAGCACCTTCTTCAGTGTTTCCGTATGCTTCATTTTTATGTTAGTATATACATCTTTACATAGCACCTATACACCTCACTGTACCTTACTGCAACAATCACTTGAGTTCATACATTTAAAACATTCTCAAGAGCCTCACGGCAAATAATATATTCAATAAGCATGCTGGATTATTAAAATTTCACTAAGTTTTCTGAGGAGATAGAGAAGATCTCCAGAACTTAACACACAGCACATGCACGCATGCACACGCACACAATGACATACATATCCCCAACCCACCTTCTCAGCAGCTTGCAACACTGCTTTGGGGAAAGCACTGAAGATACAAAACCTCCAAATATTTCCCAGAATGTACATTGCACTGAGCAGCATTTGTTCTTTATGTATCATTACAACTTACTTTCAGCATGTCAGCTAAACAGGACTAGGAACTCAGGTGGGAAACTAATGGTGAGAGGAAACAGAGCTCTGAAACATTTTCATGGTTTCCATGACCCTTTGAGACAGAAAGGCTGAAGCAGAAAACAACATGAACAATAAAAAAAATGAATCTACATGGTATTTTTCAGAGATCAGTGTCAGCTAGCTTCTACAATAAATAAAGCATGCTACATTTTTATTATTGTACTGCTAGTTGCATGTAAAGACTGATTGTGGGTATTATCAGTAATACCCATCTCTTTTACAATTGAGTAAAATTGTTTGTTATACAGAGATATCTCCTTTACCACATCATCCTACACTCACTTTGACAGATAATTGGGAAGGTTTTTTTTGTTTGTTTGTTTTTAATTTTGCCACTTTTAAAACATCAGTAGGATGTGACAAAGATTGAATTTGAATATAAGATTTTAGATATTCAGAATTATGTCTGTTGTGATTCTGATGACAGATTCCTGCAGTACCAGTAAACACACTTGTAATTCTCTTATTCACTTAAACTTACCTTGACATTTTCCCATCAGAGATTTACAGTTCAGACCCTCTGAGTATATTTACTCTCTTGATAATTACTGCATGTACAGTCAAATCAAGTAAGTGAATTTCAGAACCAAATAAAATGTTTCACTGCTCTATTAACAGGTCTGTACTGGATTATGAGCAATATCTTCGACTCTCAGAAGAGAAATACAGTAGCTCATTGCATACTTACAGAGAAAAAGTACTTATCAGAACAACAAAAAAACAGGAACACTAAAATTCTGTTGCTCATGGAAATACAAAAAATTGTCAGCAATAAACATAAAATCTCAGCCATTTTGCTTAACAGCACCTCCTGCAAGACAGTGAGGGGGTTTTATCCTTGACACATTGGAATAATCTATGTTAAATCCCTGGGGAAACACAGAGAAGACAGCAGCCAGTTTGTTTCTGTTCCTTATCTGAATTCAAGAGACCATTCGAAATGTTATGGTGAAAAGCTGAATTACATTAGACCAAAATCCCCAGGAAAATGTTTTGCCCAGAACCTTAGCTTAAATCAAACATCTTCAACAAATCTTCCTTAAGCTGCTTCTCACATAAAGGTATCACTGTCACAAATCTTACCTGGAACACTATCTAATGTTTTATTCCTTCTATAAATGACATGGTCATCTTCCACATTTTCTGTAAATTACGATTTTGATATCCTGTAATTGTTTACTAATAACGGCAGGAAAAATACTGAGATAAACTATAACTTCAGATCATATTTTAGAGAGTGTTCTAGGAGCTCTCTGGCCACCCGTGAAGATGATTCCCTGCCACAAAGAGCTAGCAAGCTAACAAATTTGAAGACCAAAGGAAAACAGGTAAAACCTAATTGTGAAAATAATTCTGAATATTTGAAACTCTCCATGTACTAGTGTGGACATATGTGTATGAACACAGTAAGAACTTTTACCCAATCTTTTTCTGTGTGTGTTTTTTTTTTTTTTTTAATCATACTTATATACCCTGTGTATGTTACTCCATTATATATTTCTAGCCTTTCTTGCTAAGCAATCTAATGGCAGTTGTTTCCCACTCTTGACATCTCATCCTTGCATATAACTCCCTCATTTACTACTCTCCCCAGCTCACAGTTTCCTCTTTCCCACGATTTTGTTCTAGTGAATTTCCAAAGCCAACCACTCCATATGCTTAGAGGCATACAAAACTTCTGTCATTTTTTTTTTCTCTCACATTAAGTCACATCTTACTGCTTCTACTTCCCAGGGAGCCACAGATTAACAAAAAAATGTTCACAGATCAAAGCAGATAACCCAAGATAACGATCTTTTTTGTGGATGTCATGTGCTAGTGCTACCGTATACTTTGCTATTAAGAGAAGGTAAGAATTATTACTTCTGCTTGCAAATTGTTCTCAGCTTCAACAAAAGAAGCAGCATAGATCTCTGACTACTCTTTAATAATGTAAATTTATGAACCAGTCCAATGCTTTGCCATCCATCCTCCTCGGGTATGGCTTTGATATTGCTTATATAAATCTTAACTAAATGTAACTCATAAGACAGGAAGCACAAACTGCCTTGTGTTTGGTTATGTTCACAGAAAACACAGTAGAACCATATTGCATGTGGGAACACGTTTAAAGTACTTAGATCCACATAATTCTGCTGCTGCTGCTTTATGCTTGCACGTGAGTGTATATCCGTTTTTTTGTGGCTTACTGGAAGGGTATTTGAAACAAAGACATGTCCAAAGATTTTCCATCTTCAAGTAGATCATGTTTGTGGAAGAGGGGGTGACAAGTAATTCTTTTCAATTATGGTGATTGCCATGTAGTCATTAGCAGCTCACCTGCATCTATCCAACATGTTCATTTTTTAATTTGCTGTTTGAAATGGTAGCATGCAGTCTAGACCCTGAGAAAACCAGGATGGCCAAGAGCTTGGCTTGACTCCTCTGCAATAATAAAAATAGTTATCTGGAAAACACGTGCATGCCCTTTTTCTGATGAATGCATTTGTGGAACCTAACTCTGTCTCAGACAGGTTCTGATCCAGCTTTCAACACCTAAAAAATAGTATAAGAAAGATCGAACTATATTTCTCCACTAGCTTCTGTCATTAGTGCATCTAAATCTGATGTTTAAACTCATTGATGAACAAATGCAGATAAACACTGTAAGAGATTTTGAGACTTACTTTCTCATTTGAACCCCATAAAACCAGAAAGATCTCTAATTTTCTATTAACAGACTAACAGATTTGCAACAGGTATGTTGTAATTTATTATCTGATTATCACTTTGAATATCATTGCACACAGCAATGTTTTAACTGCATTTTCTCAAATTTTTTTTCAAATTATGGAAGTGGATTTGAAACTATACAATATACTACTTTTAAATGAATACTGCATTTTTAAGATCTCTACATGATATTAAAAACATTCTTTAAACCAAGCAATGAAAAAGTGCAAACTAAGGTAGGAATATAAATCAGGAGTTAAATGTACATTGCCTTCCAATGACTTGATCATTATGAAAGGGATCACAAATACCTGTCAATAACTCTTTCAAGGGTGTAAACAGTGGGGCTGCCAATATGTTATTTACATCTGTTGAAAACTGATAACTAGAGATAACAACACGTAATTTTGAAATAATATAGACTGAATATGAAAGGTTTTTCAGCAGTACCAGCTACTTTGAATCACCTTTTATAGAAAGTGACTGAAACCTTTCTCCTTTGAAAGTTAAAAACAACAAAGGGTAAAATCCTTGAAGATGACTTTAGGGACTCAAGCCCTGTTGGCTGTAGGCTACAATAGAACCAATACATCTTTTCCAGCTATGTGAATATTCCCTTTCCTCTTGTCCTTACTGTGTTGAAAAACTCTGACCTTACTTCTATTAATACCCTCGGTATAATACTTTTCACTCTTTTTTGAAATCCAGAACTGTGTCTGTATGATACAAATGCAGTGGATTGCAGGGATATCCAAGCTAGCTCTGAACAATGTGAGAAGGGAGAATCAGGCAGAAGACCTGGGATAATGCTGCTGTCCTATTTCTGGTACATTAATCACTCTGATACATCTATATGGCACAGCACTGCATTTGCTCTTACACCTGAGAATGTTAACAAAATCTGCAGTGCTGGGAGAATATTTCTAAAATGACTCTGAACTTCAACATCCATATAGCTAAAATGACTGACATTCAGTCCTCTTTACCCTTAACTATTAAAACCAGTTGTGAACAGAAGACAAATGATGCTAGTCAAGATCTGACACATTCTTGGGAGTTTTTATCGGAAATATCAACCCATCATACTATCCCATAAAGCAATGAAGAAGTAAAAAAAAAAAAGATTTTAAAATATTTTAAAGGGGAATGATTTCTCCTTTGCACACTGCTGAAAGGGAGAGTTAGTTGAAAATCCCAGTATTCTTTTAAAAGCATCAAAATAGTACCGCAGTCCTTGAAAACATGATGTAAAAAATTCAGCAATTTTATTTCCTTGCAAACAGGGGGTACTTCACTATGATTTTTATAACTGGCCAAATTTCTTCAAAATAAAGGCAGAAGTATTGGTTTACAATATTTATATCAGTATGTTCATTTGCATTTATCTACTGTGAAACTCAGGTATTTTACACTGACCTTCAATCAACATAATCTATTTTAAAATGACATAAGCTAGAACTATGAGAGGTAGGTTTTGGAGGCAGCAAATGAAAATATTTGAAACAAGCAATTTATTCCAGCAAAATTAGCTCAAATGTTGTCTAGAAAACAAAATTTAAATACTCATAATTAAATGTATTTAGAGGACCTACCTTTTATTACAATGTACAATTATTATTGTAATGAATGTATTGCAATGCATGCTAAGACTGCGTGTTTGGGGGGCCAAATATGAAATAAGATGTATCTATAATATCTACATTAACATCAGACTGAAGGATCTGAAAAAGGACATTATTTTTAAATAGAAATCAGGTTTTCCTACAGGCTCCCCAACACTGAAAAGATTAAGTTGATAAAATATAACTCTTTATCCAGGGCTCTTCTAAGATACTGAAGGCAGAACAAGTTGTTGCCTAGGACAACAAAATATTTAGTGACTATTTATTTTATCTGTTTTTGTTGTTGTTGTTGTTGTTGTTGTTGTTTTGTTTTGTTTTTGTAGAAAGCTTGTGGGCTGTGAGGAGAGGCTATTTTCTAGCTTATTTAAAAGGAATAAGAACTCTTGGATTGAGCTTCTTCGGTTGTACTCTCCAGAAAGGAGATCACATTCTGAATCTTGAATTATGAACCTTTTTATAGAACACTAAGATTTTAGACAGAAAATCAGATGATAAGGCAATTTATTTGCTGCTTGAATGAAGGGAGATTTTGTTAGGATACTTCAGAGATGATACCCTCTCTGACACTAGGCAGAGCTTTAATAAAAAAATTATCTTGCATTATAAATCAATCATTTGTGCTACCTAGTGTGTTACAGGACAAGAAAATGATCCTGCAGGTGGAACACAATAGGTGCTAAAATTGCTCAGCTTTGATTATTAGTGCTAAAAATTGCTGCCAATCACTACCTGATTATAATTTGTTTTGAAGAGCGCGTGGGGCAGAGGGAAAGAAAAAAGAGAGAAAGAGAGAGGAAAAAAAAAAGCCCTGGTTTTAAGAATTCTAACATAAGAGCAAAGATTTACTTCACAAAAGAGGTAAAGCCATTGTTAAAAATTATATCATTTTGGTATGACTGAATTAAAATTAGAAATAAATGGAGGAAATGGGAAAATTATTAAAAGAAATTGCAAATTTCAATGATTTGATTTAATGATCAAACATGGTTATTTTACTATAATTTTTTAATCAGAAATCAAGGTTTTTTAATTATTGTCAAAATATAAGGAAATATAAATATAGCATTAGGGAAACTATTGCAAAGTACTTATATAGTCTGTTTTACTTAAATAATCTGTAGTGTAAAATGGTACCAGATGGATTAAAAAATTATATTAGACTACCAAAAAAGTAAATGCTGTGAAAATGCCCACAGTGCAAATGTTTTCTCTTCCTTTCTTTCCCTGTATTTGGATAAAGCACTGTGTTTAAACTAAAAGAAGTGCTTTTCCTCCCCCTTCCCCCTTTCTAAGCACTGTTATGATCCAAGGTGGAAGTAGAAGGAGGTAAACAGCGGACGGCTTGAAGAAATTGCCATGTTTTACATAGTCTCCAGATCTTTTGCAAATAACAGTGTAGGCAAAAGATGATGACATATTTAAAAAGTATTTTGCATTACCATGAGGAACAGATGGAAGTTTGTACATCAAATCACTCAAGAAGCTGAGACCACTATCTATTCAAAATGTTACTTGCAGAAATTGTACATAAGAGTTAAACATGTTATGAAGTTACAGTACTGGCACATGGATTTGTTGAAGATAAAAGGGCTTCCATTAAGATTTCTAGAAACTGCCACTGCATTGCTAAAACATAACAACCATTTCTAAATGATCAATAAAATATACAGTCATTTACAAACTGAGTGACTGATGGAACCGCTAGCAGTATTCAGAGCAGAAAAAATCTGACTGCAGAATCTTTTCAAATGCAAGATCCAATGGAGAAATTTTACTACACAATTGCAATTGTGTAGTATTTCATCCTTGCAAAAGGAACAAAAATGTGCATTATTAAAACCCTTGAGACCTCTGTGGGTGCTATGGATAACAAAATCTACACAGCTATAATGTATGAGAAAAAAAATGTTACTCGTATAATATCTCATAGCTTTTTTTTGTACATGCAGTGAACTTACTGATCCCATTTCAAAGGCAAATAGAGTAATTTAGAGAGTTACTTACAACCGTAGCAGCTCACGTGAATTAATGTAATGTCATTTGAGGCATTGTTCTACTAATATAGGAGCAACTGAGCAAATCCATATACACGCCTTAGATCATCAAAAAATAATGCATCAAGAAATAATGCATCACGATGAAAGCTATTCAGTTTCAGACCCATCTTCAGAGTATGTGATTTCAAATGTATAACCAACTATCCTGTTGTCAAAAAACTGCTAAATATTTAATCATATTATTTATGCAAATTAGGATAGTTTTGCAAACAGATGAGCCAGAGAATTTGAACGGTTTTTGAAAGTTTCTTCCATGTTTCCTCATACCAATAAAGGATATGCATTAGCCATTTCAGAATTGTAGTTATTTAATATATAAACCACCACAAATGTAGTAGAAAAGATTATATTAAATGTTAATTATTAATGTTATTTATTTATTATTATTAATTATTATATATTAAATGTTAATTATTAGTGCACAGATTATTACCTGACTGATGAATGAGAAGACCCAAAGTTCAACCTGCCTGGCAAAGAACTTTAAAGATTCCTATAAAATTTCCATAGGCTAGAAATCTCTGTTTCTCAGTAAAACAAGCCCATTTTTTTTCGCAGGATAGCAGAGAGATTCTCAAGCATTTTATGCTACCTAGAACCTTTAGAATACAAGACATTTAATTTTGCACCAGTACATAAACATGGTTGCTTCTACAGAAGTGGCACTCATTTTTGAAGTGTGAGTCCATCATTTAGCTTGCTGTATAATTCTTTACTTTCAATTATATACATTTAAATATCAATATATACACAAGTATGTGTGCACTTGTGCATCTGTGTAGCTGTTTTTAAAATATTTGTTTGCATAAATTAATTTGAAATACTTTCTTGATCAATTATACTAGCAAAATGCTCCTGAATATTTGGAAAGGCATGACAAAGAAAATGTCATACGGAGAATTTTCTAAATTAAACAACTATAGAAATTATTTTTAAAAGGTTCCTAATAAGTTGAGATCCCACAGGCTATTGCTAATGCAGACTTACAGTCTTGAAAGCTCTTCTGATTATCAAAAGTGTTGGTGCCATTTAGAAAGCAACTACAGGAAGAGCTATGGGCATCTTTATCAGTCAGCAGTGTCTCTTGGAGATCAGAAAGGACTGTGAATCCAAACACTCTTAATTCCTTTCAGTGATCTGAAATCACTGAAATGAATGCACAGGGCTCTGAAGCAGAGAAGAAAAGGAACACAAATTGTAGATCTGCAATTGCAATGTATGAGAATATGTTTTTGAGATATAATGTTTCATTCTTCTTCAAAACCTGCCTTTGCAGAGTGATACACTTGGGAAATTAAGTATTAACAAGAGAAGAGTTGCAGAATAATTTGTCAAGCAGAATCTGAAGGACAGCCCTCCTAAGAAAAAGGCATCTTTCATGCTGTAGAGCATGAGAAATTAAGCTGTCAAGTGAGCACTGTACAAAATCTATCATTTGGTGTGTATTACCCAGTCAAGCTGTGGCGTTGCTATCTGCTTTGTTGGAGTAGATGTGGAGGCTGCTAAGCAAAACATTAACGTTGTCAAGAAATCTGAATGCAGTATGTGGTCCATTTTCAAGTCCTTTAAGTAGAGACTATAAGTTGTACTGACATTGTAGGTGCTTCGGTTGGCTAAGGCCCAGAGATTTGAGAGCTAAGTTCAGTACAGAGGTTGCTATTATTTAGATCTATGGGTGCAAGTTTAATGTGAATAAAGTAACTCTAACTTTGAAATTAGGCATGTATAGCTGGCATTCTATTCATTACAGTTGTACAGAGAAAGACTAGAAAGATACAGTAAGTGCCAGGTCCTGCACTTTGGTCACAACATCCCCACGCAACACTACAGGCTTGGGGCAGGGTGGCTGGAAAGCTGTGCAGAGGAAAAGGATCTGGGGGTGTTGGTTGACGCTCTCCTGAACATGAGCCAGCAGTGTGCCCAGGTGGCCAAGAAGGCCAACAGCATCCTGGCTTGTATCAGGAACAGGGTAGCCAGCAGGACCAGGGAGGTGATCATCCCCCTGTACTCAGCTCTGGTGAGGCTGCACCTCGAGTCCTGTGTTCAGTTTTGGGCCCCTCACTACAAGAAAGACATCGAGGTGCTGGAGCGTGTCCAAAGAAGGGCAACAAAGCTGGTGAAGGGTCTGGAACACAAGTCTTATGAGGAGTGGCTGAGGGAACTGGGATTGCTTAGTCTGGAGAAGAGAAGGCTCAGGGGAGACCTTATCACTCTCTACAACTACCTGAAAAGAAGTCGTGGTGAGCTGGGGGTCGGCCTCTTCTCGCAGATAACTAGCAATAGGACAAAGGGGAATGGCCTCAAGTTGCGTCAGGGGAGGTTCAAGCCGGAAATTAGGAGAAATTTCTTCTCAGAAAGAGTGGTTAGGCATTGGAACAGGTTGCCCAGGGAGGTGGTGGAGTCACCCTCCCTGGGGGTGTTTAAGGGAAGGTTGGATGTGGTACTTAGGGACATGGTTTAGTGGGTAGTATTGGTGGTAGGGGAAAGTTGGGCTAGATGATCTTGGACATCTTTTCCAACCTTAATGATTCTATGATTCTATGATACAGAACAAGGATTTCTGAAAGTATGAAATGAATAAATGGAGTTTAGCCATTTTGCAAAACTCTTCAGTTTGCAGAAGAGATGACTGAAAGGAGAAATGATAGAAGTGTAAAATGAACCATAGCACAGAAAAAGATAAATAGAGAAGGAATTCAAGGATGAACTTCCTGAAAACCTTCTTGCTATCTGAGGGTGACAAAATCGATGCCAATTTTTTAAAAGACTTTCATGGAAGATTCATGGAAATAAGGCCTCTAACATTTGCCTGTTCAAGGCAAATCAGTAGAAATTTAATACCATATACTAGTAGTGGACACATGGATAAACACAACCAGGAAGAGTCAAAGTGGCTGTTGTAAAGGTACCTCATATCTCAAAAGTATATTGGAACTCTTTGGAACAGTCAGAAAATACATAGCTAAAGTTGATGATCTGCTTGATATAGCTTGTCTAGATTTCTGAAGTCATTTGACAAAGCCAATCTTAAAAGGCTTGTACAAAAAAAATGCAGTCATGGCATGATGCCATAAGAAGAGGTTCTTATATGGACAAATAGCTGGTTAAAACACGAAACTATAGAAGAAAACACAGTTTTCACAGTGGAAGAAGTTTCCTAGTGAGTTTCTGTGAATAGACCTCTGCTGTTCAACATATTTATAAATTCCATAGGAAAGAGGACTAGCAGTAAAATCACAAAACTTGACAATGACTATAAGTTTTTTGAGGTAAGAAAGATAAGAACCAGTTGTGAAGAAATGGCCCAATTCCAGAAGTCCTTCAGCTGAAAGCGATTAATGACTAGAAGAATACTGTGCAGATAGCTCATAATACGCTTGTCCTTTTTGCATAGCCTTCCCTGGTCACATGTTTAAAGTCATTTTTATAGACAGCACAGTGGGCTAGGTAGAGCCTCTGATCTGTTTCAGTATGGCCATTTTTATGCACTTTTGTTACGACAGTAGAAAATCTAGTGGGCTGCAGTGAAAATATCATGTAGCAGCTTTAAATAAAGGGTCACTTTTTCACACAGTGCATATTTAAACTATGGAACTTGTCAACAATATTGGTGATAACCCAAAGTATTTAGTTATAAACTAAGGGAAGACAGTCCATTGATAGCTATTTTCTTTCTGTAGTATCTTTGATGTGATCCTGAACAGCAGTCATACCCTAATATAAACCAAGTTGTGAGAAACTGTATCATTAACACTTCCCCAAAAGCTCAACATCTGGAATGTAATTGCATTTATGAAGCCATTTGGTTAACATTAATTTTAAAGAAAAGACTGAATCATCCATATGAAAGATCATTGTACAAAAATAGAAGAGGCTCACAATGAAGGATGAACTACTTGAGAAGAAATGTAAACCGGGACACTTACATGTAACCTTCCTCCCAGGAGTTCATCTATCTGTGATTCGAGGCCTACTTTCAGTATAGCACAGCTGTGTAACAAATTCTCAGTTTTCTTTTGAGAAAATTGCTAGGGCGTGAGAAGGAGCTGTGAGAGAGTACACAGGCTAGAAGCACATAGGATAAGAAAGGTAAAATTGCAGACGTAAGTAAGATTGTTGAGATAGGGGAAACTGGCACCTGAAGGATTCAAGAATAACAACACTCAAATGAAAAGGCATAAAATCCTAATGAAAAAAGGGAATCAGAAGACAGAAATTCAGCAACATCATAGATTAGCCTGTTCCAAGGAGCAGCAGAGGCCAGCGCCTCCCTACCTGAGTGATGACTACTCACCCAGTAGACTGAGTGACTCATTTGGTGGTGGGTGATTTAATGCTTAGTTCATTAGTCCTGCAATGTATTGTGTGTATTAGACAATAAATAACTCGCTTTGTGCTTTTAACTCGTTTATATCTTGCATGAAGAATCTCTTTGGTAAAAGTTCCCTGAACAGAGTGAATCCCAGAGGGGGAGGGTTACGTAAGTAATCCAGAATAACAGACAAGAATAATATGATTAGTCATGTAGAAGAGCATTTATACTTTAAACCACAGGTACATACTTTAGATGGGTTACGGGATTTCAGAACATAGTGGACTTTTTTCAGCAGATTAGACATTTTTCAGAAAAGTTACACGTAGCAACAGCATTGAATAGATGATATCTGAATCTGAGTACAGAATTTGACATTTCTAGTGAGCCAAGGAATCTGGGAGACAAAAACAGAAGTGTTGGAAAAGCCAGTTCTGGGAGAAGGCATATCCTGAATACTTACAATCTGAGGACAAGGCAATTAGACCAATGCTTCCCAAGAAGCACATACCTCAGAAATTAATGAAGGCAATGAATTTGGGAAAACTCTTGATCTAAATGACAAATAAATTAGTGAAACAGAATCTAAATTCCCAAGTTTGGTTTGTTGAAAAAGGACTGGGAAGTCTGGTGGGAGCTAACAAGAAACACACATTAATAACTTTTTAAATGACTTTTCTGATTCAATTGCTTTAAGTAATTGCTGCTTGATTGTGCTTGAAGGAACACACATTATATATATGTATACCTAAAAGTCTGAAAGAGACTAGCACATAAATTAGAGCAGACATTACCTTGCAGCAGAAAGCTGCATATTAAATTTGTTTCTCTCTGCCAATAAGGTAGCTGGAGGACCAGAGAAGCTGAATGAAGATGGCCTTTACCACTGGTGTTTTGGAACTTCTTCTCTCATATGCTTGGCATTCTCCTCTCACTTTTTCCAAATGTGCTTGACTAGACGTTAACTTCCAAGGATGGTAAAACAGTGTTGGAAATAAAGTTAAGGGCTGTTATTTTTAGGAGTATTTAAAGCTCTGATCATTCCAGTGTCCTATGGGAGTAAGGGGTAACTTGCAAAGGTTAACTTTAATGTACTAAAGCTAATCTTCTTAGCATCTCTACATGTCAATGGGGAGAGACAAACTCCTCTAGGAAGCAATCCAGATAAGTAACCATAATTTAACCACTTTGAATCATCCTCTGCATGATCCTATCTCTCGCCACCTGTTATAGTTTATCAAGGGAATTTATGGAGGCTAGCTTCATTCAGATGCAGGGAGACTTTCAGAATATGTTCTCTGCTTTTTCTCTTCTCAAAAATGGACTGTTTGCTTTAATAACTTAATTTAATAGATTTATGCCTTGAAATAGAAAAAAGCACCTTGGTCAGTATCACATGTGGAAGTTCAGAGGCATGTCATAAGTAAAACTCACAATAGCATATTAGATGCCATTATGATAAAGGATGACTTTATTACTTGTGTAGGAAAAAAATTAAGACCTCATGAACTTCACCTACCACCATATGAGTTGATGATGACAAAAAGCATAGAAAGAATACAGTAAAAAATTTTCATTTTTTAGAATCTAAAGAAGAGGTTGTGAAAAATCAAATGTTGTCTCCTTGTCCCCCCTGCCCTTTCATCTATGGTAGTTTACTTAATAAAAGATATTATCTCTACCCTCAAATCTGCTTCTACCTCTCCAGAAGTGATGGATGATTTCCCAATAGTATAATGGAAAGAAGCACCAAATACGAACTAAGGAATTCCTTGCACAGAATCAAGAATGGCTTTTATGTCAAATTCAGTGGCTGCAACTGTTTAACTGATGGCTAAAATGAAAAAGTTATCATATCTGTAGCCTTTGTTACATTTTTATTGAGTATTTGGAGTGGATAAAAAATGAAACTTCTTGCTCAATCTACAACTTAAGCACCAAGAACCACCAAAACAAGGGTACTCCAAATTCTTTTCAGGATGTTGGGTTGGGTTTTTCTGTTATTTTCCAAGTGCCTGGATCCTGACCTACTCAAGACAGGAGTCATAATTCCACCGTTAGTGGTTTTGACGCTTATGGATTCCTTCATGAAAAACTTTCTGTAATAAGGTCTTGTTCGCCCTGGCCTGAACGGGGAGGAGGAGCCTTTGAAATCGATTTCAGACAGCAGGACTGCAGGTCAAAGATAAGCATCTTGTTCTGCCAGACTGCACAGTGCCTCAGACCAATTTCTTGTCCATTTCTGAAAGATTCCCCTCAATCCAAACAGCAAGATAACAATAAATACTTCTCTGAGCTATGGATTTTGTTAACAAACAATTACTTCTTTATGATTAGATACTACCGATTGGTGGGAAAAGTCAGAAAAAATGAAATGAAATATATACTGACTGGTTGCCCAGAGAGGTTGTGAATGCCCCATCCCTGGAGGCATTCAAGGCCAGGCTGGATGTGGCGCTGGGCAGCCTGCTCTAGTAGTTGGCAACCCTGCCCAGAGCAGGGGGGTTGAAACTAGATGATCTTTAAGGTCCTTTTCAACCTATGCCGTTCTATGATTCTATGATTCTATGACTATAACAAAAATTCTGAGAATGTAGAACTGTTTTAGTTACTATGCTCTTGAACAACATAATCCAATATTATATCAGGTGGGAGAAATATATATCTCTTTAGGTATCTATAACTATACAAATATTTAAACAACCGTTTAACAGCTCTTCCTTGCAAATCATGGCAAAAAGGAGAGTTTTCCCTAGAAGCACAGGCCTTAAACAAGAACATGCTGTTAAGCCTTGAAATTAGAGGGATATGTACTGGTTTGGTTTATACTAATTTTACAGAAGTGTATTCCTGATAACTTCAGTGCAGGTACTTCCCATTTCATCAGTTTAAATTTGGAATTAAACCACAAGCCTTTAATGAGGATTTAATGATCCACTTGGGGGAGCTAAAGGGTAATTTGTTTCTGAATTGATTATGGCAAAATGTTTGGGATGCAAAATAAAGTTACAAAAGGTAATGTGAGCAGAGACTTCCACTTTTTTCAACTCAGTGCTGGTTGTTCATCTATATAACGTTCTGGAGCAAAGGATCCCCCCTTCTTATTAAAATTTCAGCCACTTACAGAAAAAAGAATCACAGTTATAAATAGCTTAGTAGCAGACGCCCATAAAATCAATCATATCCTAACTTCACTGATACACCTACAACATATACTGAATGCAAGAGACAGAACACATAAGGCAGAGTTTGACCCTTAGTCTTATTTTACATTTTCATGCTAGCTAAAATTAACTGTAGTGTAACTGTAGAAAAGAAATTTTAACAAGCAATAACTTTGTCTTTTAGTTAACATGAAACAGCTCTTTTAAAAACCGGTCTTGGGCTATACCTGCTTGTACCTTGTATACCAGCTACTGTGTTGCAACAGTCTTTGCACCATCCTTATGTTTTCCATTTCTCTAGCCTGGAGGGAAGTGGGAACTGTTCCCCACTATAAAGCTACATCAGCTGCTCCATCCTACGCTTGATTGACTACAGTTACCGGTAGCCCTTTCACTGTTCTGGCAGCTAGGCACTAATTAGAAGCAGAGACCTTCTATATGGGAAGGAAGAGCTCAGCTTTTTGTCTGTGAAGAGCTAATAAAATACGACATTGAGCTTTTGTCCATGTAGGGATTGCCTTAAAGATCACATAAGATGATGATATAGTTGATTTCAAAAGCCACAGCAGATCCAAAGCTATAATCATCTATCTTTTACAAAAGCAAACAACTCAGTTTCAAATACAAAACTTACAGGAAAATTCCAATGGTAAAGCTGTACCATCAGTGTCTTCATTGTAACAGTACAAAATTCATCTTATTCCAAATTAATATGCAGTACAGTCCACATTAAAGTTTATGGTTGCCCATATTTGGGCATCTAATTTAATTGACTCAGGTAAATAAAGTTTCAAGCAAAAGTGATAATTAAATAAAATACTTTGTTCCCTTAGCATAACTTGGCTATATTTAAGGTTTCTTTCTTTTAAGTTTAACTTAGCCAGAGCATGTGGAAAAATTAAACTTTAAGTATCTTTATAAGAAGTACTGTTGTTAAGCACTTTAAAAGCAAAGACTTATGCTTTGTAGCTATAAACTATAAAAATATATTTCAAAATGTCATTCAGCATCCTGAAGGCAGACACAATCATACTGATTGAATACCATGCTAAAGACAATGGGAAAGCAAATGGAAGCAAAGGGTACAGTCAACCTAGGTATAGGCATAAAAGCTGTAATCATTAACAGTACTTGATGATGGTATTTGTAGTGCAATTTGCTTTTGCACTTTCTCTTAGCTATGTAAGGACATGTGCTATAATGTATTTCGGAGGAACTACTGCTACAAAATGACCAACTTACATTAATTAATTCAATCTCCCAGATTTTTTTCACAAGGTCCATCGATGTATAGCCATTAATTAGAAAGGATTTGGTATAGTCACCCAGTTCAATGGAATCCAGCCATTCAGCTACAGAGGTGGGGTTGTAGCCATCATGACCGATCTGCTTCATCTGAAAAACGAGAATGAGTAAGAATTACTGATAATATTCATTAAACATCTTCCAGAACAGCGGTTATTTGCATTATTTCTGCTGGGTCTTTATTCTCTGACTGACGTCCTTTTAATGATTAGCACAACATGACGAAACAATTTTGTGAGTAAAAGCACTAATAAAACTTAGTTTTCAATGGATCTTTTTCTTGTGGCTGTTTGTGTTTTAAACCAAAATATATTAAGACTGTAGGATGAGTTCAATTCTTACTAGACATCATAGAATCCATAAGCAAGGGAAGGCAAATGAGAGAGAGAGCGACAGAGAGGCATTATTAATATCCTGACTGCACAAAAATGTCAGATTGGCACCTAAGATTTCACAGTAGGGGAAGAAATTAGACTAAGGATTGGATATTTTGCTATCAAACTCCAAATGAAACATATTTCCTTGGTTATATTATTCCTAATTCATTTCTCCTACTAGGTTATCTGATATTTTATAGTAGTTGAAGCCATGGTATATTTTCCACCCCCAGGGGAAGTTTAAAATAGTCTCTTTCCTCTACCTGGTCACATTTCTCATGGAGCTCCTGGGAATTTAATATAGTTTAGATTGCTCTGCTTCTGTAAAGTTGATTGAGATTGGACAACTGAAACAAATATTATTGGAATAGAACTGACAGAATGACATACACAGAAAAGCACCATGTGCATTTATATACCAACACAGGCACAGAAAGAATAATCACATAAATCTTGTTTTCATAAAAAAAGTATGAAATACCACCGGCATCTTATTTTTCTGAATTTTGTTAAGCTACTAAGAAGTAAAGAACTGCAATTTCTCTTTCACAATTACCTCCCAGTGGCACAAGTGAAGATTTTCAAGCTAACCATTAAAGAAAAAAATGTATAAAGCCCCTACCTGTGCAGGTAGTAATGACATATTGCTCTTACGATTTTTAAAGCAATTTGCAACAGTGGCACAAAGAAATAGAAAAATTTATGCAATAGGTTCAATTTTCAACAGTATTATTTGCATATCACCTTTGACTGAAGTGTAACTATTGCTAATTTGATAAGACACTGAACTGGTAAATGTTTAAGAAGATTCAGAGTTTTTGAAGGCCTTGTATTTTGCATAGCATCTCCAGAACATGCAAAAGTGGTACTGTGCATGGTGAAAGCCAGTCTCCCATTTCTGCCTGCTTATATACATCCTTACTTCCTGATAAACAAGGGAAGTGTGACAGAAACATAATGCTTTGAGCTTAAGTTTGAAGTGAGTGACAAAGTAATTTAAAAAGGAGAGAATTCTGATCTTAGTATCTTGCCTGAACCAATTTATTTCTCACAGTTTATTTGAAATACAATTTGAATTCAAAGCAGAGAAAAAAATTAAAGTCTGCATTTGAAAGTCAAAGTAGTGATTGTCTATCTGTTCAAATGCAGAAAGCCATCACGTCATGATACTGATCTTGGTTTCCTGCAGTAGCAGAGAGGAGGGATGGAGACACATTGCATCACGGATATAACAGTTTACCTTTTGGCCTTTTGCTACAGATGTTTGGTATAAATATTAGTGGAAATACTTAAAAGATGCAGTGAAATTATTATCTTAAATCATAAAAGATGGAGTAGAGAATTCCCATAATTAGCTATGGGAAATGTAACCTTTCAGGTCACTTCTGAAGCAAAGGATTCATACTAGGAAGTGAGAGTTTACAGGCAGGAATTAAGTCATGACTGTATGACAGTGAATTCAATTTTGTTGCTGATCTTGACATTGTGAAAATTAGTTTCGTCCTGATTTAGAATGAAAGCTCTAGATGTCAAAAGCAGGGCAAACTCTTCTTTCATTGTCATTCAGATTTATTTCAAATTTTATATTAAAGGTAGTCTGTCCAGGAGACTGCAAAAACACGGAGGACCCTGGTAGCTTTGCCTCCTGGGAAGCTTATTTCAAGAGCTGATTTGAAATGAGTTATGCTTAAACAACCAACACTTGAAAAGAAAGGACTTGATAAACTGAAGAAGAAAAATCTAATACAGAGGCAACATGAAGAAGATGTACCGGGTCCACAGGGAACCCATGGCTTTTGAAAGATATAAAGTATTTTTGTTTCCTTTCTCTAATAAAGAAAAGTGAAGCATCTTTGAAACAAATTTTAGAGTATTCAGATGTGGAACATTATGCAAATTTGTTCTTTTGTTTATTACTATTTGACCTTTATGTTTAATAAATGTTGATTTTAACATGATTTTTCTTTTGACCTCCTGATTGAGAAATCTCATACAGTTTGGTCCATAACAGTGGCAACCCATCAGTTTCTATGAAAAGCAAACACAACATGGGACCTTTCTGAATTCTCAGTTCTCGGTGGATGTCTCCATCAGAAGAGCTGTTAAAACAGATATCACCTACCGCAGTGTGTTGCAAAGGGATGCAGACAAGCAAACACAGAACAACCCAATAAGCAAAAGGTCGAGAACAACTGAAATGTATGTGAAAATTTCATGTTTCTGAGTTTGGTGCCAATAGACAAAATTGTTATCAAGTCACTCAGCCTATATGAACATGCACTGGAGTATTGTCGGGCACCAGCAGGCTCTGGAAGCATTTTCCCTGTCCCTGTCCCAAAGCCTGTAACACAGGAGGTTCTGTCTAAACATCAGGAAGCACTTTTTTACTGTGCAGGTGACGGAGCACTGGCACAGGTTGCCTAGAAAGTTTCTGGAGTATCCCTCCTGGAGATCTTCAAAAGCCATTTGGACATGGTTCTGGGCAGCCTTCTCTAGGTGTCCCTGCTTGAGCCAGGGGGGTTGGACCAGATGGCCTCCAGAGATCCCTTCCAACCTCATCCATTCTGTGATTCTGTGATTTGGCTGACTGTGCTGAAGGGAAGTCAGGGATGGTGTAGCTGTGTACCTTTGGGTTGGACCCATGCAAGAATGTGCAGTAAGAAGCCTGGCTGGGGCCACCTCGCCTTCTGCAGGGACTGCATTTGAGCTCAGACCCATGCCCCTGTGCCTCACCTGAGCTATGCTGTAGATGTATGCTGTGCTGCCCACATACCTTGCTGACCCTCACTCACTGACACATCCTCCTGAATCAACCTCAGCCTGTCCTTATCCCTGTGGATTTACCCTGGGCTGTGGCTGTCCCTGGTCACTGCCACCGTCCCTGCACTGCTCGCCTTGGGCAGGTGCTTTGTCCTTGCTGGTGACAGCACAGCCCTGCCTGCCCCAGTGTCCCCCTCAGCTCCCAGCTCCTCTGCCCTGGTGGGGAGCCCCCTCCTGCTGCTCCTCAACACTGATGACAGAAAATTAATCTCAGAACTAGGGTATTTGCTGGAAGTTTCAAAAAAGCAATACTTTATTTTGTCATGAACAAAGAACCAATCTCTTTTCTAAACAGATTTTCTAAAATGTGCCTAATACATGAAAACTAATAAACTTTCACTATCAGTCCGCTTGTATGGAAAGTTTTGTTATGTCTGTTAATAACATCAACTAGCTTATTAAGTGTCATTCATAGCTGGCTGCATTTTTTCCTTTCAGATACTTATTGACAGACTGGTTATCTAGACATGATAGTATCATTAACAGTATCTGTTTTTCATATAAAATGTTATGGAGTTTTTAAATAAAAGCACAAACACTTTAAAATATATCTGTCTAGAAATGCTGCTCCTTTACTTTGTTAGAGCCGCAGTTCAGTTGCATTTTATCCTTGTTTTCATTAATAAGTGATGGCTCTTGGACTGCATGTCCTTAGTCTCCACTCACAGATCATTTGCACCCTGTAGACTACCTTGGTGATGCCATTTGCTGATTGGTTGTTTTGTTTTTTTGTGTTTTGGAAAGAAAAAGATCCCCTGTTTACTGACCGTATTTCCACATGTACTTCAATCATTTCACACCAGCTACAACAGATGCACCAGTGGTGTCAAACACCTAACCAGCTATGTGTACATTGTTTGACTCAGAGTAGTATAAAATCTCTAAGCTTCAAGTCAGGACTGTTGTAAATACAGCCTTTCAAGGAGTAACTGCTCACAAATAGAGGCAGTATTGTTCTTCCACAGACACTGCTCCCAGTTCATTAGGTTATCTTTAAAGAGCAATATTGGTGTTAGCTGTTTAATTGCAGGTAATTTTAGCATGATGGTTATGGAAAAAGCTAAGGATGAAGCCCATAAGGTTTAGAAGTGATGGAGAAAAAGAAATATTTAAGAAAGTATGACATAAACTAAGCATGGAGGAAGACACAAAACACAGATTTCTTTCCTTGGTTCTATTGATCTATCATGAGTATTGCTTCCTTTGAAATGGGTAGAAAGCAGAAGCCAGAAAGAGCTGTTTCTCATAATAAAATGGTAATGTCAAATAGCATCCTAGTGGGTTGAGAAATCCTTTACAAGAGACTGCGTGTACATCAGTCTTTTTGGAAGTGCATCACTACTACATCTGTATGGTATTTTACACTAGGATAAAAGGTACTTTACTTGATGTTTTGTCTCTGAAAGGTAGCCAAATAAACATGAACGGAGCTTCAAAGTAATCATATATGCACCAGAAGCATCAAGGTGAATTCAGTAACACGGACTATTACCAGTTTTCTGTGATCTTCTCAGACAGCTGGGAAACTAATGCTATTTTCTCCAAAGGTAATATCAGTATCTGGTGGATCTCACCACTGTATTAAAATCAAGCTTTTTATCCCCTACATAAGGAGAAAGAGATGCCTTGACTTTCACAGTTTTTTAAATGACAGCAATGATTATAGTGAATTTACACACCTGTGTTGGTTTGCAAGAAAGATCTTTTTAGCAGGCATATCACAGAATCACAGAATCACAGAATATCCCGAGTTGGAAGGGACCCATAAGGATCATCGAGTCCAACTCCTGGCACTGCACAGGTCTACCCAAAATTTTAGACCATGTGACTAAGTGCACAGTCCAAACGCCTCTTAAATTCAGACAGGCTTGGTGCAGTGACTACTTCACTGGGGAGCCTGTTCCAGTGTGCAGCCACCTTCTCAGTGAAGAACCTCTTCCTAATGTCCAACCTAAACCTCCCCTGCCTCAGCTTGACACCATTGCCGTGGGTTCTATCACTGGTGATTAAGGAGAATAGGTCGGCGCCTGGCCCTCCGCTCCCCCTCGCAAGGAAGTTGTAGACTGCAATGAGGTCTCCCCTCAGCCTCCTCTTCTCCAGGCTGAACAAGCCCAGTGACCTCAGCCGCTCCTCATACGTCTCCCCCTCTAGGCCCTTCACCATCTTCGTCACCCTCCTCTGGACACTCTCCAGCAGTTTTACATCCTTTTTGTACTGTGCTGCCCAGAACTGCACACAGTACTCAAGGTGAGGCCGCACCAGCGCAGAGTAGAGCGGGACAATCACTTCCCTCAACCGACTAGCAATGCTGTGCCTCATGCACCCCCGGATACGGTTGGCCCTCCTGGCTGCCAGGGCACACTGCTGGCTCATATTCAACTTGCTGTCAACCACAACCCCAAGATCCCTCTCTGCAGGGCTGCTCTCCAGCGTCTCATTGCCCAGTCTGTACGTATAGCCAGGGTTGCCCCGTCCCAGGTGCAGGACGCGGCACTTGCTCTTATTAAACTTCATGTGGTTGGTGATTGCCCAGCTCTCCAATCTATCCAGATCTCTCTGCAAGGCCTTTTCACCCTCAGCCGAGCATATAATGCTTTCTTTTAAAATGCTGGCCTATGAGATATTTAATCAGATCTTTCAAAAATGTGTATGAAACAATCAAGTACCAATCTGCTTTATGTGACAGTTCAGGGCATTCCCGTTTGGTATGATGTAATCTTAAGAAGACCTTGATTTGCAATTTGTGAACTAAGTGGAATGCATGGCCTTTGATCTTGTGAGTTTCTATGATTCTAATTTCTGAGAGCAGTCTTGTGGATATTTGTTAGTACTTCAGTGCACGGTGCTAGAGATTTACAGGCACACTTTCAAAAACTGGGTATTTTAGCACAGACTGACAACTCCAAAGCCAAACATTCATCCTTTGCTGGATCCTCGGTAGCTCTGCCTGGTTTACTTTTGACAATATGCTATCAGCTGCACATTTAGTTTTGTTTATCCCACTCAGGGGCTGAACTAGTGATGTTCTCTTTGGCCCAACAGTACTACGGTTTGGTGCCACAGTATGATTTGAAAGTAATCTGTTCATTGCCTCTACTTTGCATTGGTTTGATTTGTTGAATAATCTGGGTACACACTATACAGCTTCCATTTTGGAAAGTAAATCAGAAGATCAGCCCCAGGCATGCACCAAATACATTTCAACCTCTATTTTTTTTTCTCCACCTTAAAATGCTATTTTTTGTGACAGTCAGAAAACCCATCAATCTCTTCAGCTCCACAAAAGATCCCATGGGGTGCTAACTTGAGCCCCAAGGAAATGATGCTGTTCAAGGGACACGAAGATTTTAATCAAGTGGTTGACAACCTTACCAAAAATTCCTCCAATTGGAGAAAGTGCACTGCAGACATGGATCAAATGGTGGAGGTATGCCTTTGTATTTACTTTCAACTGCCCTTAACTTTTCTTGACTAGTATTCTCTTCTTCCTTGATACTTTTCCTGATTTCATTGCCTCACTTTCTGTTGCCTTGCTCAGAACTGTTTGCTGAATTTCTTGTTGCTTCTCCACCTTTTACTAATGCTATTTTTCATGATGGTCAGAAAACCCATCAATCTCTTCAGCTTCACAGAAGATCTCATGGGTGCTAACTAGAGGCCCAAGGAAATGATGCTGTTTATCAACCTGTAAGAAAATTGAAAGCTTCCTGATGGCAATTTAACCTGGTGTCTGTATCAGGAGGTTGTCGACTTCACGATTGCTGTGAGGAGTCCAGAGGTGTCTAACTACGCTCTGTACAGTGACCAGTGGGCCAGCTGAGGAAGAAAGAGAATAGAAAGAGAATAGCACTCCCTCTCATATAGCGTATTAGCTTGCCTCAGAGTAGACAGCAGGTGATATTGGAGTCAACCACAGATAAGAAAGTATAAAAAATGCATGAACAGAAATAAGACTCGCCGTATGGGCCATTTGACAGGACCAGTGACATGCTTCTGTAATCTACATGAAACAGATAAATGAAAGCATAACCCATCTATAGTGGCTCACTGACAGAAGGAAAGAAGGAAAACATAAAACGTTTGTGGGACTGCTTTAATCAGACAGCTTTGAAGCACATGCATGGAGGGACCAGTTTGAGGTAAACATCCTGGACTATATAGCATGGATGTTTCTAACTGCTTTGTTCTACTTATCCATTCCTTTGTATTTCAGAGTTGAAAAACTTGTGTATTATGTTGGATCTAACGTTTCTTTTCTGTCCTTATGGTTGAAGGTCTTATAAGCAGTGTAATGAGCGGGTGAGTGACCTCCTTCCAAGCCTGGTAAGTAATTCCAAAAGGTGTCAGAAGGAGGAAAAACAGCAGGGTAGATAGTGCTTCCCTTGAATGTTGTTTTTCATTTTCAATTCCAGCAGACCAGAACCAGGAAGTCACAGCCAGAAAGGATCATAAATGCTATGAGATCAACTTTGTGGCATCTCCTAGTTTGGTCACTGTCTTTAGGAATGGAAGTTGCAGTGATCTACCTGTTAGCTGTGCTGAATGGGAGAGAATTAAATGCCAGGATTCAAAATAGGTTGCCAAGCTCTGTGACATCTAAACCAACAGATATATAGCAATAGCAAACATATGATGTGGTCCCTCTCTGCTATACACACAGCATAGTTAATGTGCACAGGCACAGTAGTTCTGTTTTCCTAAATGCCAGATTTACTGTGCTTGCACAAATGGGTGTTACATATGAGTAATGGATCTAGCACTTTTTAGAAGCACAGTTTTACTGCTCATATAACACTACTTACAGAGAGCATGTGCTCAATACCCCACTCATGTCCTACTTCTTGTCTGGTTCTGCAAAGCACCCAGGAAACAGGCTCGCTGCCTGCACGCCACTGCTACAAGATTCCCAGACATGCTCTGTGCCTGAGACCTCTCCGTGCAAGAAGGAACAAGCTGCACACTGTAAGAATAGCTCTGAAGCCAGGAGAAAGCTGATTTCAGCTAACATCTTTCTTCCATCTGTCAAATGAGAGAATGTGTTCCCATTACGGACTGGGAGAAGGAGCTATATACTGAGCAACCCACACGAAAACAATCCTTTTCCTTATCCAGGTCCTCAGATAAGCTAGGATAATTATTTTCAAAAACACTGCAGCCTCTTAGGAACTCAATGAGAAGTCACTTGCACATAGGCTTTGGATGCCAAAATAATTTGAAAATGATACGCTGTGACTGCTATTATTTCCTTAGTCAATTAAGCATATCTTGCACACAAGTCCTCCCTCAGTATTATATTTTTTTTTTCTGAAGTCCTTGTACTTGCAACTTTGGTATACTTTTAGGCATTTTCCCTAGCTCTCTATACATCTGAACTTCCTTTTAATAAAACATATATAACCCCCCTCCAAAGATTATTGATTTCATTCTATTCCCACAAAAACTGCTAAATGCAATATCAAACTCTGCTATAAGATTTGCTCTAAAATTGATGTCATGTATAAAATATTTCCATTTTAAGAATTAACTTTACAAATTATATTTCTACTAGACTGTCTTAACCTTATCTAATAATAATAAGCTATAAAGTGCTCTAGTTAATATTAATGTGAAACTTGAATAACTTAAATTACATTAGTGTAAGATGAGAATCTGGGCTACTATCTCTAATCCAACAAAAATAAAGGGTATAATGAAAAGCAGAGATCTCATTGAAAGATTCCAACTATCCCTATCTCTTACAAACATACTAGCCTAGTCTCATGAAATGTTCTCCTCAAATACAAAATCATTACGGAAAAATGTTCTATTTGGAGAAATCTGGGTCAAACATACCTTTTTATACTGATTGAACACAGCATAAGAAAATACAACAATTAATTCATCTATATTTGGACAGATATGTGCTTTTTTCCTACTTAGAACTACTTAAAAGTTCTAGCAAGTTGTTCCTAAATGTGCTACTGGTGTTTGAAATACAGGAATCTCATCACTCTTTAGGAAACCAGCATTTAGGAGTGAAATAGTCGGTCAGTCTTGCCAACCACTACATGTTTGCTGCATTTTCAGGCTGCAGAGATGAAGGTTGATGAGAATAACAAGAAGCTTTAAAAAGGAGTATTTTAAAACATTGATCATAGATTAGTTGCTTGATTTTTAGCCTCTAAGCTTGTTCTATTCTCCTTTAGTATATGGCCCTAAGGAAGTGTCGTTCTGTAGATATTTTTTAAAGCACTTAAACTCTACCTCAAAATCTGAGTTAAGAAGTATCACAAGACAGGAAGGATTAATAGTAAAACTAACAATAACATCATCAGCCATATTGCTAACTACTAAAATGCAAGAAGTCATCACGTTTTAAATTCAATGAGGAGTAGAAAAGAGGTACCTTTTCAAAACAAACCAACTAAAAGAGTTTATATCTAATGAGAGTCAAATTAGTAAGACTCCAATTATGAATTGAGATCTTAAAATATTTAGAAGGTATGGACTATTTTGAATGCACGATGACTGAGCTGAACTTACCAACAAACAAATGGATATACTGAAACTATTTCATGGTTTCCTGCAAGATGTGAAAATTTTTTAGATTTTCAGCAAGCTGTTGTAAATACATCAAGGGTGAGTTACATGAGATAAAATTTACCATAATCCAAATCTGTGGGCCCCATAACTATTCTAGCAGCCGTGCCTTCAAACAAATTGGGTTTTGATTAGGAAATCATATATTTTTACCATGTAAGCTCTCTTGTGTTGCTGAATCATTCAGGTGAAGAAATGTAATGCACAGCTTCAGCTTTTGACTGCCTTTGTTTGGATGTAACATTCTTGCATCAAAGACATATTAGAAACTGAAATTGAAGCCCATGCTTCAGCCTTTCTGTGTTACTTAGTTATCTTTGGTTCAGAAGATGTTAATTCTTCCAAATAACTGCATAAACAGTTTGTTCTCAATCGGTTTTAAGAGTGCCTCTAGATCTTGATTCTGTCATCCTTTCTCATATTAAGCATATTTTAAGAAGACCTTACTTGGAGTCATATGACAAGATCTGGCTCTCAGCTTTAGTATATTCTCCAAAAGCAGACCTTATTAATAATGTTTTCATAAACACCAGTTACCAAATGTAGACAGCACTAAAATTATGATATATTAAAAATCCATTCATTAATTTCAAACAATTTAAAAAGCATACAATAAAGTTGGTTTCCCTATGAAATATGAAAAATGGAAAAATTTTTCTTCAGCTAAGAGCAGGGATTAACATTACAAAAAATGTTTTGAATGATAGCATTGTTGAAAAATTCATAAACTTATAGTTAAGCCATAAATATCTGTTGTAATTCATCAAATACTACTTTTATATACCCTAATACTTGTAGCATTTATCTCACTTGTCTAATATGGTATGTGGAATATTGCAGTCTTTAATCATCCTTGGTGTTTCAGTGCACAGACTCACAGTGTATTATATACAGATTGTCTAGCACATCCAGCAATGGAAACAGTTACAATTTTATATTTTTCCCATACAAAATAAATCCTTGTTCTCCTTTACAAGTGATCCATAAGAACTTGTCTACTAAACTATGATGCATCAAAAAGCCTCTTCTGGCAAAGTCAGCCACATGCTCCAGACTGAAAAGTGCTTTGATGACTCTTCTCACTCTCCAATATTATCAAACTGCAAACAGATTAATCTCTATTTACCTGGATCATCCACATATGTTGTTCCCAAACTCTAGAGCACTCCATGCACTTTACACCAGGTGTTATTCCTACCCCAGTATTTTGCACTGAGTCAGTATCTGCATCACTTGTGGCAGCCTTCTGAACTTTAGTAGTGTGTACTGCTCCTCATTCATTCTCTTCACACAGCTTACCAAAATCAGTAAGTTTTCATGCTTCGCTCAGTGTGTCTCTCATTTACCTATTCAGGTTTCTGTGATTAGAACATTAGCAGAAGCCTGCACTGATATATTCTGGTGTGCAAAATATAAGAACAATACCTTTATACCAGTGATTTTAAAATCTACAGTTTAAATCAGCTAGCACTAAAAATGATTGGAAAAATGACTGCAAGTTATTATGTCCACAGCTGAGAAGCAAAAATACACAGCAGCAAATCAAATATGGAGCCTGCAGGAAGTCTCCAAATCATACATGAAAGACAGGCATTTGGAAAAATGTTTTTCATCCAAAGTTTTGAACAATGCTTATATAATTCCTGTTTCAAAGGGCAAAGTATTTTTAGGTCATCTGCAATATTAAGACAAACACCTGGTATTCATTGACAGCCTTATTTACACATATGTAATGACAGTCTATAAACAGATTGAAAAACCAAAAATAATTACTATAAATTCTAAACAGCCATCATTTCAAATTACAGATTTTACTCTCTTTTGCTTTGTTTGTCAATTACATCTATACAAAGTGGGTCCAGTGTAATGACATTACTTTACGCCACTTTTGCACATGCAACAAATGGCTACAAAAACAGTAGGGAATTATGTTTACCTCCATTCAAAAAAAGTGTTTTAAATGACATGAAAGCTGTAGGTGTTAGTTCTCCCACTTGTATAATAACAGAAACTGTACCTTTGGGAGAAGCTGGATTGCTTGGAGTATTCTCTGTCTGTGTCCAGAGTTAAGTATTCCTATTTCCAAGAGATCCTGGTCCTCCATTACATTGCTTCCCTAAAAATGTGGGGAAAAAAAAGGTAGAATTAAAATGAAAAAATAGCAGATGCCTTCAATAGCCTCAAACAAGTCCTTCTCTTGTGTTTAAAAGAGAACACTTTGCTTAACTTACAGTATCTGACAAGATTAATAAATTACTGATGATTGTACTCACTGTCACATTGACAAAATGTAGGGGAAGGTGCTTGAACTCATGGACAATTACTATACTGCTGGCAGCCCCGTCAGTGGAGAAACTGTAGCTCCCACTCAAGCCAAATACCAGATGTGAACCTTCTTTCATTTGGTTGGAACCAAGGATGTGACTATAGAAATGTTCAGAAACTCTTCATTTTTTCATTCAACTCCTACCTCACCAGACAATGTGTTATGTTCTTTTTAATCCAGGCTGGAAAATACTTAACACGTAATAAGAACAGCAGAGTGGATGAGTATAAAATTCTTTAGTTACTTGTTAGTAAAATGCTGAATAAACCAAAGAGGGGGAGTGGTATCAACAAAGCCCATATGGTTCCCATCCCCCTTAATTTAACTGTACCAGTGCAGTCCTAACTTTACCCGTCATTGCTCTTATCTCCCTGCTTGCGGGCAGGTCAAAGGATTCCTAACATGCAAACAGCAGAAAAAGACCATCTGTTCGAACAATACACAAAATAAGAGTCTATAAAAGTCCACAAAATAAGCTTCCAGAATTCAAGCCTCTATTCTTACTATCTGCTAGCAGTAGAAGACGACCTAGAGCTACACAAGTAAGAGGGTAAAACGACTCCTAAAAGATGATCCTGGAATTCATCCAAACAGGGTGAAGTTCAAGGAGTCTGACACTACCTAGGTGGAAAGTTTAGCATTTGAAGGATAAGGTACTTGATTAGTTGGCAATGACTATTGGGAATCACAGGAGGCACAACAGTAGCTCAAAGAGTGAATTGCAGCCAGGGATCAAATCAAGATGGTTCAAAGTAGGCTGGCAACCCTGTATTCCTTTTTTAGACTACCTCATTTCAGATTAAAAAAAAAAAAAAAAAAAAAGCTTCTAACTATTACGTTTGTGAACAAAACCTGCAAAAAAGAAAAAAATGGATAACCTCTCTGAACTCTTACCCCTGATGGAGTCTCACGATGCTAATTTGCTAAAAGCGAGAATTTTTATTATATGTACTCATTTAAAATCACCATGAAATAGGCTTTATGTGAGCAAATTCGTGAAAAACTTCATCTCCACCTTTCCATTTAGCTTGCTGCTTCTGACTCAGTAGAGCTCTTAAGCAGCAGCAAAATCAAAAGCTGAGAGGCGCATAACAGAACATGCTTAAATACTTTGCTGAATCAGGGCTTAATAATGGATATGAATTATTTCTGAATATCAAATCCCCTGTCCCACAGCAACATGGCTTTCTTTCAAAAAGCACAGTGGAATAAGCAATACTTCACCCTGTTCAGCTGCTAAATCTTCACTCTTTTCAGATGGACTGATTAGTTTACAGATGTACTCTTGAGGACTCTCAAGTGCTACTTTGCAGAATATCCTGCGAAATCTAGGGGAGGTCTTTTTAAGGCAATCATGGAAACATTACAAAGCTATTACATTTAAAATTATATTTCACAGTAAGGGGTATGATTTAAGACTACAAGTCTGTAAATCATATCCTGAAAGAATTGTGCGTAGCATCAGAACTGGCGCAGGCAGAGCCCTGCTCTGAAGGGAGAAGCTGTGCAATCATGTCATTATGAGTATATCATGTGGTATAAGAGTGCATGCAGCACAGGCTGTGCAAACAGTGACAGTGATGAGGTGGGGTTAATATCCCCTTTATCTCTCTGGTAAACACATACAAAATGTCATTTCACCTTTCTTCCTCTCTACATTAATTAACCTAAAGGGGGCTGTAAATTTAGGGGAAGAACTGGGGAAAAAACTGCATTTGGGGTTATTGCTGCTAGAAATAGCTAGCATAAATGGCTTTAGGCAAACTGAGCCAACAGAGGATCCAGTCCAAAAAAAAAAAAAAAATACGACTATATATTTTCATTCATTTTAATAAATGCAGCTATTTGTTTCAACTATTGCTTTCATTTCATTTAGCTGTTTTTCAGATTTCACCCTTCATCACTGCAAGATGTTTATACATAATCAGGGTGTACTCATCTCTGAGCTACTACACTGTTTTTTGGTGTCAGCAACCTTGGCAGTTTAAAATATTGTAAGTTTAAAACCCAGTTCAACAAATACTTAGGCACAGGAAAGATCCTGCCTGTTTGTGCCAAGTTGCTGCATGGCAGAGACAGCATTATTTTATTAATTCTTTACTATTGTTTTTTTTTTTTTTTTCCTTATGTATTAGCTCATATTTTGTTTCTTTGCAGTATGACAAGGTTACAAAATCAAATACTTAAAACTCAGGAAAGCATGGAATTAATGTTGCCTCCTTGCCCCCAGTCTGAGAAGGCAAGAACCTGGTCTGTTAATGTCCACAGGTTTCAGAGCTTTTCCTGTGTGTTACCATCAGTATCAATGGTAGCAGCCACTCATCCCTCCTGTAAAACAGACCTCATTGTCTCCTGCCAAGGAGCTACGCCAGCTCTTCATCTCTCCACAAGAGCAACCAGGGAACTTTAGATAATAATTCTCTACTGCTTAACATAGAGGAGTAAACTGATAGTAGAAAGATGCTGTCTGCTCTGAAGACATGCCTTTGAAGAGAAAGAAACAGTCCCCCTTATTTCTATCTCCCTGTTGTCTGCTCCCATTCTTCCCTTAATCCCAGGCCTTGATTCTCTTTTTACCTGATTCCACCTCTTGCTCTCCTCCAGCCTCCTTCCATAGCCTCCTCTATCGAGAGTGAGGAAAACCTCACTTCCTTTTTTGCTGCGGCAGATCAGAGACGAGGAGAATTTGTCTCCCTTCTCTTAGTTGCTGTGAACACATTTATTATAAGCTGGGCCAAACTTAACCTCAATTAACTTTATGGAGATGACATGGTAAATGTAATTAAAATGAATATGAATACAATAATGTCTTTTCACTTTATTTCAGCCTCAGAAATAGCTGAGCTATATTAGCTGAAACATTCATGAAAAAGAAATTATTCTAGTAGACACCTACAGATTTTCAGTCCAAAGATTTAACTGTGATATGCTTATATAAAAGAGAAAACAGGTTCTTATAACAGAAAATATGGGACATCAATCTCTACTGGGGTTATTATGTTCTTATTATGTAATAAAAACATAAGAGGCTTTGTGATATTACAGCTTTCCTAAGTCTATAGGAAAACTTACTTGTCAAAATTAAAGCAGGAAGAATATATCAAAATTGCTTATACTAGGGCAGATTCAGATCTCATGCACTTCAGTTTACACTGTTGAAATTCCTGTCATGCAAATGCATAAGGGATAGTCTTATATATGAAGTAGAAATATTCTGGTTCTGAAGTTCAAGCTAGGAAAGAACAGCTGACCCTCCCTGGGCTTTGTGGTTCTGCACTACTCTCAGAAATATCACCTTTTTCCCTGTAAGTACATAGAGGAAGCTGAGTAAGAAGGCAATAGTTTCACAGAACAGTTGGGCTCAAGAATGAAGGAAAAATGATTCTGCATGTGGGAGGCTGGAGGCATATGAAAAACAATATAATTTACAAAACTCAGAAACTCTGCCAAAATCTGAGATAGTTCCTATAAATAAGTTAAGAACAAAAGACATGATGGTATAGTATGAGATACAGATTTTACTGGCATTAATTTGGGATGTTCCACACAAAATCACCCCTGGCACCCTCCACCTAAAGTTAATACAGCCTTTCCAAAAAATGCTGGTTTAGATTTTTATACTAGATTCCAAATGTATCTAAGTACATACATATGTATACAGAATCTTTATAAAACAACTTAGTTTGGAATATGTCAGATTTATAGCAACAGAAGTACTACCTCTATTAAAAATAGCCTAATTTAAATACATTAAACAGCTCAAATAACAGAAGCACAGAAGTACAGAAGCACAGAATGGTTGAGGTTGGAAGGGACCTCTGGAGATCATCTAGTTCAACCCCCCTGCCAAGCAGGGTCAAGTAGAGCATGTTGCACAGGATTGCATCCAGGTGGGTTTTGAATATTTGAATATCTCCAGAGAAGGAGACTTCACAACCTCTCTGGGCAACCTGTTCCAGTGCTCTAAACCTGAACCCCTAGAACCTCTAAAATCCAGTCAAAGGAAAAGGTTCATAAACTGGTAGACTTCATTTACTATCAAAACAGAACAATTTTCAAGATTTTTTTTTTAAGACCAATACACATTCTACATCCTGTAGGAACAAAAGCACTCTGAAGATTTGTCCCTAAAGATATTAGAATATGTTGATTAGAAGAACATATTAGGATGGCAGGTATAAGTGTATGTTTCTCATTGCTCCCCTTTTGTTTCTATGTCTTTAATCTTCCTTCATATATTTTCTGTGCTGGAGACTTATGGCAAAAAATTCCAGTGTCTGGTTCTGTCATCTAAGTAAAATAAAAATGTTAAAGAAACTATAAAACAGCTGCCAGATATATCACTAGACTTATCTGAGAACTCAGCCATTGAAGTTGGAAGTGAGGGGGTGTGGGGAACAAACCACCTGCATATGCATTTTGGTCTTATTCTTGCCCTTCACCTTGGCTAATGGATTGACAATCTGATAAAGGTTGGAGAGAGGTTCCTTATATTTTCATTGTAATCAAAGTTCTGAAAAAAAACTCATCGAGGAGATAAACACCTATAGAATCATAGAATGGTTTGGGTTGGAAGGGACCTTAAAGATCATCTGGTTCCAAGCCCCCTGCCATGGGCAGAGACATCTTCCACTAGACCAGGTTGCTCAAAGCCCCATCCAACCTTATTTTCTTTAATGACTCAGTGTAAATAGATGCTGTCTGTACAAACATGTCCTGTAAGAGCTGGATAGAAAGCGTCCCACCTTCCTTTCCATTCCCGTGTCCTTTTAAGAAAACAGTTTTCTTTCATGTTTTCCAGTTAACTCCTCTGTAAGTGTCCCCTGCATGGTAATCCCTCACAGCCTTTGGAGGCTGAATAACATCCTATCTTAACCACAAGGATAACTACTTATGTGTGATTGTGTCTGTAGCAATCCTTATATGTAAGGCTACCAAGTTGTGCCTCTGAGCCTCATGTCCAGTAGTGTATGTTGCTGAAATTATAACATCATCTATGCATCACTTTGTGTAAACTGAGTAAAAACTAGCTGGAAGAAAAAAAGAAAGAACAAATTAATTTTGCATTTGAGGCTCTTTTTTCCTTTATGAAAGAAAATATCATTATGTAAGAAAAGGAAGATTTGGAAGAGTTCTGTCTATAGACTGGCAACACTAATTAGACCAGCTTTTTCTATGCTTATCTATGTCAGCTAGAGGAGGAAAAGCAGTGAATCTGGCACCTAAAGCTGTGTAAGAACTGCAGCTCATGAGATGGAATTCACTCGCTGTGCAGCCATTAGTGAGACCAAGTTCAACTGCAGGTGCCAAGTGCCACTGGAGTTGGTTTGCCCAAGAACAGGGCTGGTGTGGGTAAGGGAAGGATGACTCCTGTGCCAAGTATAGTGTTGATGGGGTAGCACTGATAGATGCCTCTGTTTTTCCTTGGGTAGAGCTATACACTCTCCCTTGCCCTCTTGCAGCTACCCATGTAGTAATCAGCTGCACCTTCAACATAATATCAGTAGGGACTCTGAAAAGCCGGTATCAGTGGGATGTAATACAATAGTAGTGGGTAAGATCATGGTGTATGTGTGTCACAGCCAAGGCTTGGTGAGTGTTTGAAGGGCCTTGTCACTATTTCTTCCAATTTGTATTGTAGCAAATCACTCTGGCTGCCTGAGACTTGTCACTGCAGGAGCACAACTGGGGACATCTGAATGGAGTTGGGACAACAGATCTTGTGCTTGGGTTTGCAGGGTTGCTGGAAATATGACTTGGCACAGGTTGGAAAAAGGATAATATACAAGGCAGTACACTTAGCTGGGGTATCTAAGAGTACTCTCATTCTTGCCACTCAGAGAAAAGAGGTGGGAGCAGGACAGGGGCAGATGGGAACATTCTTCCATTGTACATGGAGATAGAAAACTGAGACCAATAGCACGAAAGAGCTCTTTTCTTTCTCTTCCCTTCCACCCCAACAGGGAAGGAAGAGGCAAAGGCAGCAGCCATCTGACACCAATGGGAAGGAGTCCTGTTGTGAAGCAGAGCCTCAACAGCTCACTTAGAACAGCCCCCTCTTCATTCCATATCACTTTGCTTCTCACCCACCTAACACTAATATCCTTTCAAACTGCATGCCCTTGAAATAGGTGACATATAAACTGTCCTCTGGCTGGGAACAAATTAAAGACACCTCACAAGATGGTTGGGCAACATGGTAAGGACACACTGAATAACCAGGACTTTTCTTTTTCATTTTCTCAATCATATGCCAGAAGGTTTATAAATTTTTGTCACAACATAGCTTTGCCACAAGGTAAAAGACGTTATTCCTTAGAGACTTGCAATAAATGACTAGAGAAATGCAGTTTTCAATAACGAAAACTGCTTTTTATTAGTGCAAAAATTTCAGGCAATGTGTCACACATTTCATTTCCAAATGAGACCTGGCAAACGACCAGAATTTAGCAAGCTTCAGTATGAGTGAAAGGTTGCCTCTCACTAGTATTGCCACTGTTAACATGAAAACAAGATCTGTAAGAATGATTATTGAGTGAAATGTTTAACTTGTACTTTAAGGTCAGAAAGATTTATCAGATTCCTGGAGTTACTGCAGAAATTGTTATTTCACCTACAAACCTGACAAGACTATGTTAGAAAAATCCCCTGCAGAAGCCTGAAATTCTGCCTAGGGGAAAAAAAGATTGATTGTAAAATATGTTAGAAAGAATGGACTGAGCACATTGCAAATCATTTGATAACTCTCTCCTAAAATTCTATTGCCTTTAAACTACTGGTACTGAAACTTATCCTCAATCCTCACCCTGCTCTATTATGAGTCTTTACATTTATGACTTCCTTAGCAATTAAAAACCCCACAAAAATAAAGAGGAAAGTTGAAGACAGTTTTTCATGTTACTGTCAGAAAGTAATTTCTTCTGAAAGTAATAATAAACTACTATTGAAATGTTAATGAAAAAAATGTCATTTTAGTCACAGTCAAGAGCAATGGACAGCAATTCAAAGCAGTTAAGGTACAAGACCACTCAGGGAATTTGACCCCTAATTTGCAAACTATGCAGTAAGATAGAAGATGACGTAAGTGGGGCTCATTTCAAAAGAAGAGGAGACCCAGCAGACCCCAAGTCCCACTCTACCCATGTTTTAAAGATCCCTCCCTGGTTCATATTCAGCTCTTCCAGAAGTGAACCTGAAGTAACCAGTACCATCAAAAGCCTTTCAAATATTGATATTCAAATGAACGTATAGCCACGGCCCTTTCACACAACAGTAATAGTTAATTAAGGTATAGTGATAATTAAACAATACTGATAGCTGGGACAAGGATTCTTGTAGGAAGAATTTCTGCTATTTTTATCCCCTCTTCCTTGTAGCACTGATTCATTACAACCAACACAATTGTCACATGCAAATTAGCTGCACAGATAAGGTGGCAATTGAAAAAATTACCTCTGATGTTGCACTTGGCCCACTTAATTATGAATGCTGTTGACCCAACTCAGTCTGCCTATTTAGTCATAACAATTCAATAAAACAATTATTAATACTTACCTAAATTACATCTTAATGTCTTGAATGTATATTGCAAAGATAATTTCACTTCATTTGAGTAATGAAAATTCTGAGGAGTCTATATTGTACCATTATTCAGATTACTTGAGATAAATGCTAGTTATCCTAGATGCTAAATTTCTCAAAGGGCCCACTTTAAAATCCATATTACTGTGAGCTAATTAACAGACTTCTAAATTCTTGGGAAAATAATCCTTTCTCCAGTGAGTGTGCAAGTTTGGGGAGTGCAGGAAGGGGCAAACATTGTATTTTCAGAAATAACAAAAATGCTGAATACCTGCTCTGCATGTAACATGGAATTCTATTTAACCCTGGCGCTAATGCTGGTGTTTTTGTAATAAATGTAGAAACTCTGCTTATCTCCCAGAAAGTCTCACAGAGTAAATGTGCATGTTTCAAACCACATTTCTGTCTGTCAGGTATTTCCTTCCTCACATTTTTATCAACCCTAGTCATGTTGAGCCATGCAAATCAGCCCGAAGAGTACAAAACACAGTCAAGGACTCAGACGGTAAAATTCTGAGCAGAATCCACATCTTAAAAATAGCTTATTCAAAGAGAAGGTCTGTGAAATAGCAGCAAGAAAAACACATGCTCAGGAAAATACCTAAGCCTTCAAACGTTTATGCCCTAAAGTTACAGTTATGGTCTTGCAAGGCTTTGCTCAGCTCCTGCCTGCAGCTGAACCCCACTCACACCTTTTTTTTTTATTTTTACCTCTGGGCTCCCTGGTTTTCAGTTCTGAGTAGATGAAGCAGCTTGGAAACTATGTCCAACTTTGCCTTCACGTGAGTCTAGACATGAGGCCCTGCTTCTAGGTACCACAGGAGCTTAATCTGATGGGAAGTCACAGGGCATGCCTAGGGCAGAGCCACAGGAGCACAGCATGAACTATAAGCTGCTCTTTGCTAAAAATGTGACTGAAGGTGGAAGAATTGCTTTATCTTTCTTTTTCATAGCACAGCATTGTTATTAGAGGATTCATGCAGAAGGAGGGAGATCAGATTCACGTGTCCTTCTCAAACTCAAATTTTGGATTTCCTAAAAAGATAGCAAGCTATGCAAAAACTGATAGGGAAAGGCATTCTGGGATTGAGGAGGAATCGTTCAACAGTCCTGCTGAAACTAAATTACCATGAAATTCAGTCAGTAAGCCAGAAAGGAACATTATCCTTTAGATCAGTGAGAGCTGGGTATGGTAAATCAATCTTCCAGTGCTGTTGCTAGAAATGTTTCTGGTTTACATCCAATAACTGCCAGATATAAAAAGCAGAGAGAAGCTAAAAATTCAGGACTATCTCTTGCAACTGAATATCATAACTTCTGAGCTACAGAGTCATGCCTCTAGAGAGTACTGTAATTTGAGACAGTGGTGAGCCAGCTGTCCTCATCCAAAGGGACAACTTTGATGTCGAGATCCAGCGAGCAAGACAGAAAATCCAGCCTCCAAATGGTTTCTAAACCAGGGCTGCAAAGGGAGGCAAACCTTTCAAATATAACTCTTGCTTTGGAGTATCTTACTGGCTTCCTCTACTTAGCGTTGCAAATCTCTCTTAAGCACCTTTCTCTTCCTATTAAGTTATGCATGATTTTGTGTGCCAAATTCAATTGCAGGAACCCTGCTCCCAGACACAGGAACTGTAAAGTCAAGTGTGGCTGTGCCCACCATAGCTGCTGCTATCTGCATTTTTAATGTGATCTTGGAGGCCTCAACTGGCTGTTTGAGGTCCACTCTGTGCACTGCAAAATGAAGCCACAGCCTAATTTTCAGGTACCCAACCCCTTTTCCAGACATAGATGTTAGTAACTGGAGGCTACTAGGTCAACTGAACTTGCTGTTTGTTTAATATTTTACTACAAAATATAATAAAATATGAAGCAGCTTCCAAAATGAGAACTACTGGAAAATGAATTGTGTTTTCTATTCATCGCTGATTTGCTATGTTTAAATGCGTTTCACGTTCCGCCATGCCTCTGTTGATCTGTTGTGGTGAAGCAAGGGTAAAAGGTAAGAGAGCTTATAAGCTAACAAGGCTGCTGTAAAACAAACTGGAATATACTAACTTTCTCTAGCTGAAAATTAAAAGGGTACAGGGAAAATACACAGTCAGGCTCACTGGCTAAATGGAACCATTACATTGAGATCCATTTTAATATATTCCTACAGATTTTGTTTGTTCAGGCAGGCACAATGCATAGCCTGATTGAACAAGGTATTGTTTCCCATTGCACGCAGATGAGATTTCTGTTACTTGCGATTTTTCTTATACAAACTGTTGTGATTTATTTCCACGGTATATGCACAGAGATTACTCTCCAGGTCCCTGAAGCCCAAGAGGTAAATGGAGATGGTCTCCATTTTCTTCATACTCTTTCTAAAAATACAAGAACATTTGATTAAGGGTTGACAATTTTCTTTTCTTCCTTTCCTTGTTCTTGTAATTCATTTCACATGGGAAGTGGGCTGTGTTTTTCTTATTCCTTCCAATTCAGCAGCTGGGTGGCTCGCTTTGCGGGCCCACTCTCATCACCATGGCAACCAGCAGATTGCTGTAATATGATCCCATGTGCTTGATGTCACTACACGGGCCTATTGTTCTTGGATAACAATTTGGGAAATGCATTTCCATATTCTCGTAAAGGAAGACTAATTAGCGTTCCACCGCATGGTCATCCCGCATGTCACGCGTGGACTCCAGCATCGCATTAGGAAGCGCTTCATACGCAGCGACTTCACGAAGGGTTTATGCCACGAAGCCTGTGCTCAGTGCCCAGCAGGCACAGCTCCTCAGAAACATGCTGGGGAACCACGGCGTCAGCTCTTGAGAATCACCAGCATCACTATGCTAGGTGAGATCAAAGGTCTACCTCATTGGTTTGGTGTCTCTGCCAGTGGCCAAAACTGAATGCCCAGAAAAGCAAAATATATAAATAATTTGTCATATATAATGCTTTCGTACTGTTATCAATGGGCTACGTTAAAGTTAAGCATACAAGTATTTAGCTACATTAGAGACTGAGTGCTGGATACATAGCAGGCAAAAGACCTGATTTTACTAAATAGAAGTCCAACGTAGATTTTGAGTGATATATAAGGCTCAGTTGCTCTTTCCCATTTGGAGGAAGCTGATTCACCATCCCTGTTCCAGGTTGCACCAAATCATCCTTGCACCGCAAAGCTGATTTCTTTTTGTGTGCTGCAGAGATGGCAGAGGCTCTGGACTAGCCTTCTTACAAATTAACTTTGGGATGACATACTCCACAAGAATCAAAATAAGAGCTATCCCTTCAGAAACTGTGTTAATAGGCCCAAACTTGTAGACTGCATGGAAGAAAGGATATTTCTTCTTTCCCAAGGGGATATTTCACTCTGTCCTGTACTGATTTCTAAAACACTTGAATGTGGTATAGTTGGGCAATGAGTCCAAAGAATGACGGAAAACCATTCTGTTTGCACTGCTTATTTAAAAACTAAAGTTTCAGTTTTGGAAAACAACTGGGTAGCCACTGATAAGTGAGCAGTGCATTCTGGAGTGATTCACTGATCACTGCATTTCTTAATATTTTTTTTTATCAACCCATGACAACATATATATACATATATTTTAAATTAAACAATTATGTTTCATGTGGGACAGTCTGGCTGTCACTAATAATACAGTATCTGTCACCTAGAACCTATGAAAAACTGTGTAGTTATTGAGTGGATCCCATATAATATATTAATTATCGCAGGCCTCAAAAGAGTTTGCCCATGATTTTGAAGTATCTTGCCATTGAACAATAACATTTATAGATCTGAAATGTAAAATAAACAAACAAATTCAATAAACAAACAAACTAACTAAAAATCAGATTTCTGGTTGTGTGAGCCAGATCCTAAACTCAGTACTTTGTTCCCTTCTTCCCTTCTTATCTGCTTTTACTCCCTGTGTAATTTATTCCCAATATACATATTGTATTCAGATGCCATTCAAATACTGTGACTCTTCTTTCTGTTCACATTCTCCCTTTTATTTACATTTTTCACTCTTTTGCAAATATTCTTGTATTGTTTATCTCAGATACAACATGAAAGCAGTAACTAGTGCAAATACTCTAGTTCTGTTTTCTACCCATAGCTGAGGAATTACAAATACTTAGGAAATTACTCACAGAACATGACATTTTTATAACAATCCATGAATGTAAAGACATATAATCTTTTACTACCAGTGAATATAAGAAAAAAAATCTACGCATTTCAAGAAGTCTGTTCTCAGAAACTGAACTATGTAACTTGTTTCCAGCCAAAGCAACTTACTAGCTGCAAAACTTAAAGTCACAGAATGGTCTTATGTATTTTATGCACAGTCCTAGCATCTTGATATTGCCCTTTCAACTCTTCCTCCTGCCTTGCAAATAGCATTTGGTTTCAAGAACCTTCTATAAAGGTAAACTTATAGTTATTTATCTGAAGGACTGATTATTTTTCCCATAGACATGCTTCATCATTTTCTTAAAACTCTCAGTTAACACGTCCAAAATGAGTGAGAGCACATTTTGATATATTCTTAGGGCAATATTACCTGTATGCAAACTGATCCAGTCTCAAGACACTGCAGAGGAACTCTGCAATGTGGCTAAACAGCTGATTTTCCAAGTACACATGTTGGGACACCTACTGCAAGACTCTGCTAATCCGACACTCTAGTTCTCCATTTGCCTCAGTCATAAGAAAACCTTCACTCAAGTCAGTCCACCCTGTATGGCACCCTCCTTCCTGCTGCCACTGTGATGAGCCTTTCCAACAGTCCGTTTCCTACACAAGGATACTGCATTTGACAATCAACATTTAAGGAGTTTTGAAGGCCTCCATTCTATCCAAATTCAAGTGGTTTATTTACTGATGCTTTGCAGATTTCTTTGTGAGCAAGCTTTTTCTAATTTAACTTTTCTTTGTAATAAAAAAACGTTCCTGATAGTTCTGATGAACACTTAAGAGTCTCACTGCTCCTTTCTGCCTCAAATAACAGGTCCAGAACAGACCATTGCTACCAACAAGAGAGATAATCAAACTGTGTGCTCTTGATTGAGCAAGAAAAACTAGTGAGAGACCATGTAACTTCACTTGATATAATTTCTGTATTTTATTACATGTTCTTAAAAGGGAAAGTTACTGCATTGAATAAAACAGACAAAATAAGAACTGCTGATCCCCACTACACATTAAAGGAATGTTGCAAAGTCACAAAGCTAAAAAACTACCAGAATGAAGACTGTTCACCATTGGCTTACCACCTTCACCACAGGATACATATTCTATATGGCATCATACATACAGTATAATTGTATTTCTGAATAATCCATGAATTCAATGCAGCGGGATGGATGGTACTTACAAAACAAGATAGCTGATATTTCTTTTTTTAGCCTTTATCATTCTCTGTGTGGGTCCATGTCTTATATATAGTTTTCCATTGAAAGCTTCACCAGTAAGAATGACTCACTTTCTTCTGACTTTTTTTAGACATTCACTGAAATAATAATAGACAGCTCCACAACAGCAGTTAATATATTTTATAAGACTCCTGCAAGGTGGCTTTTTTATACCCATTATACAGATAAGGAATTAGAATAGGACTAATTAGGGCCTGAATTTGAAAAAATAAATTCTATTAGTTCTCACTGCCTGAGCGTAGGGATTGTTTTCTTCCAGTCCAAGGAGTACTTAGTACCTATCTACATATGTATTCAAAGGATAACCCAAGTCAAATTCAGTTTTAGCTGTGCGCACTCGTACTTCAACAAACACAAATTCTGCTTCTTCTTTTCCATATGTGTATCAAAGCATTTTCAACACAAGTTTTGTCAGGAAAGGTTGTCTCAATTTGTAGCTAACTGTTCAAGTAAACCAGAAGACTGAGTCACCTTGGAAAATGGAAAAATCTAAATAATATGGTATTACAAGCATGCTGTAGAGCTTGTCCAGCTTTCTTCAAGAAGTCAGCTAAAGTCCAGCCAAGCAAACTAGCTCTCACTCAGCATCAGCTCTATTGGGCCACAGCTGTCTCCAACAGTGACAAGAATGTCTCTGTGACAACCATCCAGTTTAATGTCCTTCTGCTTTTGTTCAGGACTTCCTAAAATTTGTTAAGTCAGTAANTTCCTCCCTTCCTTCCTTCCTTTCTTCCTTCCTTCCCTCCTTCCTTCCTTCCTTCCCTCCTTCCTTCTTTCCTTTGAATTTCGAGACAAAAAAAGCACACATTAATTTCTACTGAGGAAAGAGGAAATGTGGAAAAAGACGAGATGGGGTGCACAAGAAGAGTCTGACCTGAAGGGATAGCATGGCAAGGAGAGAGCTCAGAAACACGCGTGCATTTTGTGGGATTCAGATATAGAGAATCTTAGAACTAAATAGGAAGGAAGAATGGTACCCAGGTATCTACAGCAGAGACAAGAGGAATGCTAAGACACAGTTTCTGCCATGAATTTGGCTTACAGAAGGAATAAAATGCGTGACTTCAAGATTGAAGTAATTATAAATTACGTATAACTAGCTCATACACAGAAAGCGTTCCTGATTCATTTTGTTTGGGGCATAAAAATATTAGTAAGTATTAAATAGTCATTTTGTTTTCATGCAATATTTTTAGCATGAGTCTGATCATTGTCACTGACTTTACTGAGAACTTAACTGACAGTATTCAGCGAGATTCCTCAGGTGATCTGGTTAATTCTGGCACCCTCCTAAGAAACTGTGCTTTCCAACTACAGCTACTTAGAAACTTGTACTGTCTAAGGACAGACACAAGCAGTTAGTTGACCACAAGATAGCTCTTAATATACAGATATTTCTATGCCAGGATCTTCTCTTGATTTCATATACGTGGACTATCAAAATTACATAATTTCATAGCCAGATAATTAAGGGAATAGAGAAGCAGCTTCCACAAACTCATAATCCAAATCAAAGGCTGACCTCAGAAAAGATCCTTAGACATATTGTCCTGTGCATTCTTTACAGACCAGGTTTCTTCTGCATGTGCCAGTGAGTGTTTTCTTCCCTTTTCCCTTAAGTCTCCATTTCTTATTGTTCAAGAAGGAAGGAAATCAGCAGGCATCTTAAATAAATATATATATGAAGCAAGATGCTATTAAATACATAACAGAGTTAGAGACAGAGAGAAATCTAACCATATAAGCAGGAGTATTTGTGGACAAAAAATCTGATATTGCAGGGAAGCAAAGATTTGTTTGTATCTGGGTTCTTAGGCATAATACTTCACTCTTGCTGCATAAGGTTATTTTTCTGGGCAGAAAATGAAGATCTACTATTTCTACAGGCAATGAAACAAGTACTTTAAAAAATCTGAACATCAAGAAATAAAAACATCATGGGCAGAACAGACACATTTCCAAATTGCAAGAGAGAAGGAAAATGAAATAAAATCACTTGCATTGTCAATTTATAATTCCTTTCTGGCAACAAGAGGGATGCCTAGGGATTTCAGAGAAACTAACAGAACTATAATATTCATACTATATTTAAAAATGGATCAAGGCTAAAAAACAACTCCGTGTTGTGCAATCTTTTATCTTAATGCAGTATAGCAGCTAAGAACTATTATTTTTTATAAACATCATCTTAAAGAAGTGGGCTTTCTGTGTGTTTAAAAGGAGAGCTGATTGGAGAGAGCATACCTGAAGCAGTGAAAAAGCTGTTAAATAGTGTTGCTACTGAAGAATAGAAGCTCTCAATCATTTAAGAGATTTTAAGAGCTGTAACCAGCTGCACAGATATTTGTTTTTAGTGTGAGATATAAGATTCCAGTGAATAAGAGCAGATGTTTTCCCCCTCTCCCCAGCTGCAAAGGGGGATTGTGCACAGAGGGCCACTCTTAACCAATTCATGGCTGCTAGCTAAAGAGTCAGGGAAAATACTGTTTTGGCTTCATACCACAAAGGTCATTTGATGGGTGCTTATCCAGCATACTTTTACTCATGGTATTCCAGTTTTTAATATTTAAAGTGATCATTAGCATTCATATCTTCAGTAACGTTATTGCTCCATATCTGCCACCGGGGTAAATACTTTGCCTTTGATATTTCAAAACTTGCATCTAGATCTGGTCTTTGGATCAAATAATTTTCAAATAATTATTATCCAGTCAAAGACTTTCAACACAAACCTAGAGCAGGTACAGTAGATTTTGCAAATTTAGCCCACTGGTGTTCACATCAACAACGCCGTTAAATCATTCAGTTTCCAGTAATTCAATAAAGTACTTCATAAGATAATACTAACAAAAGCCCGAAACATGAGATCTCAAAGATCTCAAGTAAATCATGGGTTGTATGTAAAAGTGTATTTACCATCAGTTTCAGGGCAGCCAGTCTAAAACAAATACAGTGTATTGTTGCATGGAGATCTTATCCCATATGCACAGTAATTGAAGCTTAATGAGGGACAGCAAAAGATACAGAATATGATTATGTTCCACAGCGAATAAAATGTTTGAAATGTTTAATGTAGTGTTTTAAAGTCTACAGAAGTAAATTATTTCGGGAATAAAGTAAAATTTCTATTACTTGTTTCCTGAAAATACATTTAATGCAGAAATGGTCTAAGACCAGAAAGCAGATATGAATTTCATTCTGTGATCTTGTACTTATGATGAATAAGTTTGTTGTTAATCAATTATGCTTCTGTGGCATACAATCAGTAAAGAAAAGGCAGTTTGCTTTGTCAGCAGTATGCCTTTACCTCTCTTTCAGCAGCTGAACAATATATCTTTTTTTCTCATTGAAAGTGAAGAACATCAAATTTCCTTAGAACTGAACCTGTGCTTAGACCCATGTAAAACATTTGGACAAAATTTTTGGAAGTGGCCTCTGATGCACAGTGCTTAGTTCCTGAAAAATCGTGACAAAAGTGTTTCTAACTGAAGACATTCATTTTTAATTGTCTAAAACAAGTTATCTTCTGAAGTGTTACCCTTTTATCTTTTCTAACTCTTCATAACCCATTTTCTAAAATGCAATGGTAACTTCCAAAAACAAGATGAGTGTTTGGAGGTATAAACACTTAAAAATGATAACACAATTCTGATGTTCCAGATGAACAATACTAGCCACGTGTATAACACTGCTGAATGAGAAGAGAAGGCACTCTGGGATCTCGTTGTTGTTTTAAAAAAACATTGGGATAAGGTTGTAAAATCATTAAGTGATGCAGCAGTACAAAAATAAACACAGGTTTTACTGTTAAAAGTTAGTTCTTTGAAACATGTGCTTGTGAATGCTCAAGTCTTAGGACAATGAATGCAGCAGGAGTTCTGAGGGGAAAAAAAGTAGATAAGTCTGTAATTGAAGACTGTATCATAAGGCACATGAATGTGAGGGACAAATTGAGGTTGCACATGTACTGTAATTCTCTGGTTCTGTATATCTAAACATACGGAATTTTTCATCTTAGTGCTCTTTTAGTGTAATGTGCGCGTATGTGTGTGCACGCATGTGTGTGATCAAGCAGAATGGACAGCATGTTGTGAAAAGCAGCTAGAACAGGTAGCAAGCTGATAAGGGCTTCAGGGGCTTCATGGCTTTTGTCAGTATGAAGGTGAAAACTGATGCTGGGGAGTTGGTACCATTAAAAATATATGGCTATGGGGTATTGGAGAAGGAATAATTTTCACCAATGTGTGGGAAAAGGGAAGATCTCTAAACTGAAGGAAAGTTTACGTGCTCAGGAAATTTAAAGTGGTCAGGCAAACTCTATACCAGGGGGTTGCTTGCATGGCAATTCTGGTACATCGTTCTAGAACAGCTTTTAAAAGGTGGCTGTAGTTTTACTAGCAAAATTAAGCTTGCCTTTGCTGAAATTGTAATTATTTTTGATGGAAGGAAAGCTTCTCATCCACTTGCTGAGAGGCACAATGCCTTGTACAATAAATTATTTTCTTTACTGGTTTCTCTTAAATATTTTGATTCTCTTAATTGCAGAGTTATTTCATTTGGCTTTATTCTTTCCCTTCTACATCCCATTGCAACATACTATTCGCTTCCCCATTTCCTCCTCACCAGACTCAGTACTGATGACAGTAGCTATCTGTTGCAATAACACCACCATCCATTTCCTTCTTGAATAAGAGATTAGTTGTATGGTGAAAGGATGAAGACACTGGTCAAGAGACTGGAAATCTATATTCAGGATGAATCCTGTGACCTGAAATACATATTGCAACTATATTTGTATTTTATTTGTCCTCTAATAATTTGTTCATTCTCTAGGAGTTCTCAAATGTGATTACTAAAGATGTAAGATTTCCTCCTCTGTTTCTTAAGACTCTTAATCAAACATCACCTAACCTAGATGATTCACGTATTTTAATTAACCAAGTACTATTTTATCTGCTTGTAGGATGACCACTCTCATTACTCACCCCCCTCCGCCAATTNNNNCCCCCCCAATATCTCAGTGGCCTTCATTAATACTGTATTTCACTAATTCTTGTACTTTGTTCTTCACACTAAGACTCACTTTTATCTGAGTTCTAGCAGTGGTCATAACTTTTCTAATATACCTTTTAGCTACAGCATATTTATAAAAGTTTTTCAGAATGCATTTTACTAACATAGTTAATGTAAGGTCATTTTCTCTAATTTTTTCCTTATTATATTTTGGTTATTTACCTATTACTTCATGATGTGTTCTCTCTTTATTTCATTCTAGATTCAGTTTCTGTTTTTTTGTTTTTGTTCATGTGCATTAATACATGAGCTTTTTTTACATCACCCAGTCTTCTTTCATAAAGAATAACGTCTGAGAATCTTATGCTTATTTCCAGTTATGTGTTAGTACCCATTAATCTTTCCCTGATAATTCCAGAATCACACAAGGTAATTATCTGTAATCAAGCTCCTCTGTACTGCTGTCTCCTTCAAACATCTTTAACTTAGTCAGGGAAGTCTTCATTGTTTGAGATTAGTTTACCTATTGATCCAGACTCCATTTATTTGTTTCTTATTGGACAATATTTTTCTAAAGCAGTATCATAAACAACTGTATATTTTGTTCCTTATTTAATTCCTTTCATTGTATAATTTCTTTTAGTATTGTGAAGTATTTCCACAAAAAATAACTGAACAAACTGTAACTTTATTTTACATACAGGCTACTGGTTTTAAGTCTACCATTGTCCAGCATTGCAAAGCTTTCCATTATTTACCTATAACGTAAAAATGTAAATGTAAATAAACTGATTATCATTTGAATGTTCAGTTTTTTAGTCTGAAGAGTAAAATCTCTTAGACCTTCTCCTCTCTTAACCTTTCAACTTTCTGTTGCTTTTAATGACCTTTTCAAATTGTCATGTTTTCCATCTTTCATAATTTATGAAGAATAGCATTATACATATGATTCTATATACAGACATTTCTAATTCTTGAAGTTTTACGATTGTCCTTTTTGGTAGCAAAATCAGCTGGAAAGTTTTGGCCTTAAATAAATATGTAGCAAGAACATTGTATCAGCATGGCATCTCTTACTTTATGAGTTATTAAAATATCATGCTTCATTTTATTATGTTTACAGTTTTCAGCTGCTTTATCAACCTAAGTTTCAGATGAAATATTTGCTACTAGTTTCTCATAAACTTCTCTTTATCACGTGTAGTCTCGGAACACTCTTTTTAGGGTTCATCAGTGTTTGCACACTGAGATGAAGGTCTGTCTTTGCACCAGGCAGGCTTTTAGCTCAAACAGAACATTTAACATTAACATTTAACATATTGTTAGAATAGATGGGACTAATTCCAGCCCTTAAGTACCATACTCGCAGATACGTATTATGAAATAATTTCATTTTCAGTGGTGACTGTACATGCAATGGTTTTCAATGTCTGGATGGATAATTTGACCCTCTGTTCTTAGTGTGGGTAAGACTGAGCCCAATACATTGATATGTACATTGAACAAGCGCTTTTCTCTCAAACTGCTGTAGTGAGCTTCCCCAAGAGACACATAGACACTGCACGTCACTAACCTGAATAGCAGAGGTGAGTGGAAGGACATTCCACCATGTATAATGGCACCAGAGTGGTGTACCAAGTGTACAGCCTGTGTGCCTTGTATGTACAACCTTGTGTGGAATAACATTTAAATACACATAGCCAAATATTCTAGAACAGCCAGACAAACCTTCACCTAAAGGTTAACTTAGCAGAACTTAGCAGGGAGGTAGATGGATCCATCCATGATCACACGTTTAAGATACAATGTTGAGACAGGTTTAGATGAAAACTACTCCCTCTGACTCTCAAGGAGTCCATCATATCCAGGATGTCTTAATGAAGACAAGTCTGTTTGGACATGGACTCCTTAAACATCATTTTTCCAGGTGACACAAATAAAAATTCTGTTTTGTTTTTCTTTCCTCTGGGGAACAATCATTACTGCCAAATCTTTCATAAAGTCTTCTGTCAGGATCCAGCCTACAGTGCTTGTGTTTTTTACAAACACACACACACACACACACACACACACACTCTCACATACTATAAATATATATATAAAAATATATAAATATATATAAACATGAAGCAGATCCCTTTAAAATCCCTTTCTTTTGGGGAAAATCAGAATGAGCACTGCTGCTCCAGATTTTTTATTGGTATGCACTTACATAGGATGAAGAAGAATGGTCTGACGTCCCCTCAAGACAGAAAGACAGTGCAAGCTATTTTTTGCACATGCTATTGAGGAGTGTATTAATAAGACCTTCTGCCCCTTGATTAGCTTGAGGAATGCCATGACGGAAGCATTAACTGGAGCATACAGAATGGGATTATTTCTTAGACCTGCTGCTGTTGCAGGATGAGATGCACAGTCTTCATCTCTGGCATGCACCTGAGCTCAACTTTGCAGGTCTTATAATAAGAATCCCTACTAGGATGCAAAAGAAGAACTTCAAGCCTCAGGGCTGGATGTTTTGAAGGAGGAGAAAAAAAATTCTAACAAAAACACTTTGTGTTTCCTTTTTTTGTGAACACTGGGTAGATTCTAGGCCAAACTGAGCCACTGAAATTTTTGCATCTACAGGATAGCTTAAGGAGATCTAGTAAAAACAAATTCAATAGAACCTGGAGAGCGATTCAGCTGACCAGATGAATCTGCTTTAATTTATTCTAAAATAAGTACCCTAATAGTTAGTCAGCCTGTCAGCTAAATTACACTTTATGCTCCCTTGGCTTTAATGGCTGACTAGGTGTTTCACCTAGTAGCCCACAAATAAGAATCTAGTCATTTGAGGTGCTGTAATGTACATTGCCTGGAATCCAACTGAAGCTCCAGACGGGTATGGGTTTCCCATAGATCCTGTATCATATATTCCAGGCATATGCAGATGTCTCAAACAACTCAAGTGATTCCAACATGTGGACAACTGAGTCCTAAACATCTACTGACTGCCTCACTAAACCTAAAATCTGCCCCACTCTATGTTTGACTAACAGGTTGGATTAAGGAAGGAGTTGGCCTGCCTCAGGGGCCACAACACAAAAGGTTTCCAAGGTGAAGGAGAGGAAGACTCAGAATAGTGTAGACTGACAAATCATCACTTGGCTCAGGGCAAAAGTCAGGGCCACACTGACACTGAGAGGAGCTCCACAGCTAGTGCCAAGTTGCATATCTACCATGGAACTAAGAGCAAATCCTGGGGTTTGCAAGTGAGGTCCAGATGAGGAGACTGAAACTCATGATTCCCAGTATATACTCTAAGATTTTACCAGATGTACGGTAAACCACAGCTTATTCCAGCATCACTGGGACTTGTATTCTTTCTATTCTGCTAAAAACATGGCTTGCTGCATATCATTGACTGTGAGTTTTAAGGTTGCCTTCAACAGTTCATCATCTCTGTCTAAACTCCACATAGACAATGCTCTCTGAATCTTGTGCTTCAGATGATTCATGAGTGCCCTGATCAGTCCTTGTGGTAGCCACTGTGGACCTGGAGAGCTCAGAGCCTGGATGTTGCAAAGATCAGTCTGCTGAAAGTCACTGAAGTCACTATAGACTAGCACTCTCATCAGACATTGGCCTCTTTTTCATTATCTGCAGCATGGCTAATTTAAGAAAGGTGTTGGCAGAATAACTTACTCTTTCAAGCCTTCATCTCACGCCCAAATCATCAATCATCTCTGCACCAGGTATTTTTGGACAAAATCTGTAGTGTTCTCTACAGGTGCAGGACTTGGGGCCAATGCACATAGAGAATTTCGTTCAGGTGCATGTCTCTCTAAAGAAATAAAATTGCATCTGTCCTTTATTCTTGATACAGAGTTTAAAATCATCCGGAGAGATTAAAGGCAAGAATTACTGGGTATTCCAGGACAGCAAATCTCAGGAATGAGACCTGAGGATAGACTGAAGATAAACTTCAGCTGACTACTAAACCTCCAGACCTAATAAAAAAATGAAAGAAAAAGAAACAAATAAAGGGAGTAAAGTAGAAAGAAAAATCAAAACTTAACTCAAAACTAAATTCAAAGCAGGCAGCCAAGGGGAATTGAAAACGTAGTCCCTGCCTAGCATTGTGAAACTGCGTAAATACTTGTGCAGGTAAGTTCACAGGATGAAAAATAATACTATATTTCTATTTATGAATATAAATAGAAAATAATTAGAAGGAAAATAAATGCATATGCAACTAGGATACTAAGTGGAAAATGAAGATATCTGTTTTCAGTTCCCAAACATATCACAAGCTCTGACCTAGAACATTTAAGATTCATTTCATCTGCATAGGCATCAGGACACTAGAACCACCTCAGATGCTCAGTGGTATGCCACTTGCCTCCAGCTGCTAATCATGAAGGGCTGGGCTGTCTCTGGTCCTTAGTAATATTTGTCAGCCCTGTCTAGAAACTCCTGGATTCCCTACAGTATCTCAATTGGTACTAGATACCTATGTTTAAGCAACTGAACCGATCTGTTAAACACTGTTAGCATCTATTTCAAGATGCAGTGCCTCATCTCAAATTTTTAATCAGTTTTAAATTCCACCCTGCAGTCACTCTATGCCTCAGTTTTCTAACAGTGAAAGAGAGAGAATTTTAAAAAATATTTAGGCAGTACATAGATCCTCAGGCAATGCAAGACATTTAAGTACTTGGAGTGGCAGAGATGCATGTTTGTAAATTCACAGCAGCAGTTAAAGACAGTCTAGCATCCAATGCCAATTCACATATTAACTGTTAGTGAGCTATACTTTGGAATGTCAAGAAAACATAATCTAGTGCTTCATACTTTTATATTAACTCATTCTGGCTTCCTGGTCCCTGTTTCACTCATACAGTGTTTTACAAATCTTTTTAAGAGAGATTATCTTCATCAAATTGCAATATTAGGCAAGTGATAAAATTTCAGAATATCTTAAACAATTAGAACAACCTATAAATAGACAGTCATATGAAGTTTTTAATCAGGACTAGTCCCCACTGGGCAGTGATTTGATTGAACTGCTTTTATCTCTGTGAATCCAGAATGGAGTCTTTGATGAAGCTCCAAAGTTGCAGAAAGCTGCATGCAAGGATCTAGTCACCTCATGCATTTGTATATTTTCATCTGTTTCTCTGCAATTCAACTTTTTTCTCAGCAGACTAAATTACATAGGCCTGCAAGTCTGCATAGAGATTATAACTTACCCCAGGGATATCCATGGGCCCTATGAATCAAAAAGATGTTCGCTGATTCATTAGGTTTCCTCATTGTTTATATCTAGTTTATATACTACAATTTATGACTGATCTAATTGTTTTCCTGTGCTTTAGAATTAGTTTAACTGCAAAATAATATTTACATTATGAAAACCGCAGTATCATCTGCATCTTCAAATATAGAGTATCCCTGCACAAAGTCATGACGAGTTTTTACATCTGAAGGACACTGCAGCCTATTACACAACAAAATGCTGAAGTTAATAATGATTGCATATATATATATATATATTCAAGTATGATTCTATTCCTATAAGCCTACATGAACCGAGACTTGGAACTGAATCTGCCTCAGGCCTACTAAATGTTATGCAAGTGTCATTCCTGCACAACACTAATAGTAGGTAGGAACTTCAACTTGCTATGTGCGCAAATATTCTGTAAATGGAAATAGAGTAGCTAAGAAAAACACAACTAATATTTTAATATTTTAATACTATGTTTCACCAGATTTTTAAAACATATGTATCGATGAACTAAGGCAAAACTATTCAAACTTTCAGATTAATAGCAACCAGGCTGTTTCTTACTATAAAGTCCACACACTTAGGTAGTATTAACAAATCTTCCTAATTCTAAGCACAGGTTAGTGAATAACTTTCCTAATGCCCAAGGGTGACTAAATATAAGGAGTTAATTTATATGATCTAATGAATGATTAACCAGGAAATCCTTTTATCTGAAAAACACCTTTATATTAGAATGTTAATTTAATTAGTAGAATTTCACTGTTGAGAGTTGTATAAATAGGATATATTTGTTCTCAGATGTATGTTATTCCATGGACATTAATTATATTATTGTGATATTCCCTCTCCTGTTCTGAACATCTAGAAAGACCTGTACTACTAAATCATACTTAATAGGAGTGTGATGGTTGTTGCTTAGGCAACAGAATGAATAAATGCAGGTCAGAATGTGCTTCCAGAAAAACAAAAGCAGGAATATGGTACAGAATGAAGAACAAATATGTCTAACTGATTTTTACTGCACTGAAGTATTAGAGTTGTTCAATGTGAAACAGGTAACCAATCTGAAACACTTCAATTAATAAGCTTGTAAAATATAGCTTAATAAAGGCAAACCAGTTCTCTCATATTAAATAAGACTACAACACATCTAAGTTTGGAGAAATCTGAAATTTTCTATTACCATAGCAGGTCTTTCCTATCTCATTTTGCTATATAATTTCCAAGTTTAATTTTCTCATTAACATTTTGGCTAGGATGGAAAATATTTTAACAAATGCACTTTTAAATTTTTCAGGAGAGATTTTCATTACATAATGCTGACATATTCAAAAGAATAATAGAAAAAGAAATTGGTATTTTCTTTTCATTTTTACTTCCAATATAATAAGGGAAATATTCAATTTCTGAGATAAACAAAAACTGAAACATGTAACAGCATGATAAACAGTGTGAAATCAATAAATTAGTAATTATTAAATTACTGAAATTATATACTTTTATTACTAAACAATTTTACAGCTTTTTGTCTAAGCATTGTATTTAAGGGTCTAATCTTCCATTCACATATGCATGCTACCACAATTATTATTAAGAGTAGCTATGTATTCTACCTGCAATGTATATTTAAGAAAAGGACTAATTTAAAATGATCGGAAAACATCAGCTAGCATACAAATATACAGACATAACTTCATCTGCCCGATACCTGAAAAGTTTGATTTTAGTATTGAATACTAGACTCTCAAATAGAATCTGTATATTTACAAAACTGTACCAATAAGAGACTTAGGAAATGCAAGTCATAAATTCCCACAGAGTGTGTCTGGGGTCCCTCCACAGCCAGGGAATGACTGGAAAGCCCTCTAAGGCAGTTTCTTTAGCTCCTCGGGTGTTCGTCATTTACGTGTGGTAGGTACCCCTCTGCATTTGTTATGCCACCTACAGCCTCTTCTGAACAATTTCCTTCTGCAATGTCTTTAAGACTAAATGATCACCCACTTATGTAACTAATGCTACAATATATATAAGAATTTGTAGTTACATTTTGGGAAACTGTGGCTTGAAATGCATTTTAGAACATCTTTTTTTTACTTTGCTGGGCTGACAGCACACCCTTGTTTTTTGTTTTCAAGAATATTTAAAGGAAAAGATTCTAAGGATTTTTATTGATATAAGCAAAAGATCACATGGCAGCCATGTAAAAACAGGAAGAAATCTCTACACTATGATAATGTGGAAATGACATAGATCTGTGCCTTAATTTTCTGATCAGTAACTCATAGGCATAAAATAATGTTGGCAAAAGAAATTAAATAGGAAAACCACAACGCATAAGATGATTTTATAGTCATAATATTCATATTGTTTCACTTCTGCTGCTTATATGCCAGGTGCAAGTTATGAAAAGTTAGAACTGTTCCAAGACATACATGGTAACTAAAAATATCTTAAATAAGGGGTGATTAATAATATTTTAAGATCTGATAAGAATGTTTATAAGAAACATGTTCATTTTTTTTTTTGCAAGAGATAGAAGTAATGGGAATACCAAAGCAGGTAGAAATGTGATTATATAATAATCTCATAAGTCAGCTTCTCTCTTTACAGTCAATATTCATTTCAATCGAAAGTTTGTCGGACAGGTCTAGTTACTTAACACCTCATGTTAATACTGTAAATTCTGAAGTACATAAAATTTATTTAATTCACTTGTTCCTGATAAATACTTAGAGTTAAAACAGAAAAATTGAACTATCAAAAGGAATGCATTACTTTTCCACACAGGGCATAAGTTTCAACAAGTGAATCCCACAGCCTGATTGTCTAAGATGCAAAAACATTTAACTGAGACATCCAGAATCACTTGCAAAGAGCGCGCACTTTATTAAGTAATTATCTGCTATTAAAATACCTCTCAATGCAAGAATGGCATTGCATGTTATTCAATTATTGTGATGATGATGTTGATGTTTAAATAAAAGTAATAATATGTGAGGTATTGCAGACAGGGGTGCTTACAGCTTTAAATATTGTGAAATTGCCTCCTGCTGTGGATTAAAGAATAGTGCATTTTTCTTTTAACCTGAGGATTGATGAGGGAGAGAAAGAACCCTAATATGCAGCTTTTCTTTTACCATATTTCTGGCTAGAATATTTTGTAACATGTATAATTTGGAAGCTTATGCTAGGACAGTCTATATATTAATTTAGCTAGACACAGAAAAGTGAAACACTACACAGATCTTCTTAGTGCAATGCAGAATAGCACTAAGGCTTTTATGATCACATAAGACACAGACAAAAAAGGCAGCTACAGTGTATATACACAGCTATGCACAGAAGATTTCTTACCATAAATTGCACATTGTCAAATCCATTAGCCAGCAAGTGGTTTTCATACTGAGGTAGCCCAATATTTTCCAACCATTGTCCCACTGTCTGGACAGGGCATCGGGGTCCTGTAGGAGGGTGAAGAGGGAGGCGTTTAAGCAACGAATAACCATCCACTGGATAATAGCGGTAGTCCTGGGCTGAGAGGTGGCATTGCCACATCGTGTTCCTGGGAAAGTTGGTATCAAAGGAGCCCGCCAGCTTGACAGATTAATGTTTTCAGCAAGCAGAAAAGTCAGAAGTAAAACATAGTTTACAGGGCAGCATATACCGTAAGATCTGATCCTAGCTCTACATTTCTTAGTTATTAATCTTTACTACAGACCAGTACGTCATACAGTAGAAAAAAAAAAAAAAGCATATCAAGCTGTCAGCTAAGCTGCTCTCCGTTATATGTGATTGTTGGAATACTCCACAATGAGCAATGCACTGCCAGCAGCAAGAATTCTTTTTATCAAGTACTCCTACACTCATCAGTATGCAGCTCCATGCTTCTTGCTCCCCCTCGCTCGCTCCCCTTCATTACCCAGCCTAGGCTACACCTCGCATTTTCAATAATAGCCATCAGATAAGGCAGATTTTTTTTTTGTCTGCAAGCTGTAAGCCTGCTGCTGCTGCTTCCTCCTACACACCCATCCAAGCGTCAATCTTGAATGATGAGAGCAGTCAAAACAAATGCAGAAAATAGCAAGATTCAAAAGCAACCTAGAGCACTTAAATCTGAATAGAATCTTCATACCAGTTACACTTTACATATCTGTTTGTTGTAGATTTTTACGTTTCACAAGACATTAGGAAAGGCAATACATAAACCATAGCCTATGGCATGGTTTACTGTGCATTCCCCTTTCCCCTTTTAATGCAGCATAGGTAGTGGTCTGCATTTCTGCTTATGTAAGAGCAAAACCCTTTAATGAATCAATAATGAATACATTTCACAGTTTCTCTCCTGTGGTACAGCAAAAGACATAAACTGCACAACAATTTTAGTCCAAGTAATTAAATTATCTGCATGATTTCTTCAACCGTAAAATACTATAAGACACAAGAAAACCTTCATGCCGACATATAATAATTCAACTTGAAAAGGTCACCATTTCAAATGAATAATTAAAGGGTATTTCTACTAAATAGAATTTTAAGTTTACATGCTTTTCTTGCAAAAACATGAATGACAGCAGGCAGACATATAACATATGTGTAATTTATAATGAGGCTGTATATTTTATGAACTATAGATGGAAAAAATTAAATAAGAAATGGTGAATTTAAAATAAAAGCAAAATTTTTTTTGCACATTTTCTGCACAAGAAACTAAATACTTCAAGATGGATTTTCCAGCATTGTTCCATTTTTGAGATGGTTTCTCAAATTGAAACATTTTATACCTTTGCTCTGAGAGGGAAGTTTACCAAACTTTTTCTTTTCATAACATGCTCAAAGGTTACAGGACTTAGTAGCAAAAAAAGGCAGAAAACAGATATATTCAGGATACAATTCTAAGAACCCAAGTGGAACTTTGTTTATAGAACACATTAATACTTTTCTTTGTTTTTCTTATCCATTGTGAACCTCAAGCAATGACCAGCTCTAAAGAGGAATTTAAATCTAGGCATAAGGAAATTATAGATATCTGTCAAGGGCCTCATTTGGAATTGATCATACTATGGCAGAAAACTGTTTCATAAAAATCAAAACCTACATTCCAACCGACAAGTTATGATACAAATTCTTTGCAAGTGACATGCAAGGCTTCCCAAGCAGTAGCAAAATGGACTCTAAATTGAGGTAGATATTTAAAATTAAGAATATTGTAAGAGCTTCTACAGCAACCTGACTAGTACTTGGACTATTGGATTGGCCTTTCACTGTCTGATATTGCTGCCTGGATTTGTGGAACATCTTATGCAAACTGAAGTCTATAATGATTTTTTAGAGTAACTTTAGCTGAGCCATAGAAGTTCTTTTATGAGGTTGGAAGGTTGCCTAGCACAGGTCAGTTGTGGGAGCTCACATTACTCCAGATCTACTGATTTGATATGTTAATATATGAAGTATGAAAGGTTCATTGGGCCTCTCAAAAAAAACAAATACAGAAGGCTCAACAGGAGATGGTCAACCTGTAATTGCTGAATAAATTTTTATGAGTTTTCTAAGGAATTTAATAACAATAGAATGTGAATATATGCAATATAGAACACATATTTTTGATGAGTACAATGTGGTGTGCACAAATACCTAAATGTACTTCAAACAGATTAATAGGTAATCCATTTTTTCTCAGAGAAAGTAGATATTCCAAAATGACAGGAATCTAGGTCTCATGGAGATACAAATGCATTTCTTTACACTTGTGAAGAATATCTTTGCTATTTTGTAAAGTTTTTTCCTACTTGAATCAATATCTTTGTACATAGATAGTGCATAATCCTTACAGGGTTGTGTCCAGTCAATAGTAAGGCTGTAAGGAGGAGGATTGGCTATGCCGAATTGAAATACAGTGGATAAGAAAATTTGGAAGGCTGGTCAAGTTCTTCAGAGAACAGAATTATCTCAAACACAATGAGAATTAAGACCTTGATGAATTTTTCTTAGTTGACTGAGGAATCATGAATTCCTTTGAAAAGGATTCCTAACTTGTTGTCCCCTCTCCCCCTAAGCAGAAAATTTGATTTTGGAAGGATACCTAGTGAAGCATAATCCTACTCTTCCAAAGAATTATGCGTGATTGACTCCTGTATCTCGTGTACATTCACAGATACAAATGTCTCTGTAACTAGTGTCCTCCACCAACAAAAATGTTCTGCCCACAATAAGGCACAGCCATTAATCAATATACCAGTTTCACTGCCAAACTGCTTCTTCCTGACCTTACTATAAACAGCATGGAAGTTATGCTGCCAGTGACTATATGAGAAGTGCTTGGCTCAATGCCTAGCAACAGTGTAGACAAAATTCCATTTTTGAGTGGCTCCCCAGACACATTTCTTCATCTAGCTGTTGGTACTGTGTCTGACTATCTCCATGGCCCCGGCACTGGGTGCTTATAGCACTGTTGTTCCCACTGTGCACTCTCCTCCAACTCTGTCCCCTGCCAGTAATAACTACGCCTGAGCCCATCAACAACACAACATAAGCCAGCTTGCAGCCTTGTCCTTATCCCTTTCTGTCATCTCATTGCTAGAGTATCCTGTTACCTGTAAGACTTTTTTTCCCCTCCTTCTTCCACCAAAGACAGTAGTAAGGCAAAGGCAAAGGAAGGCAAAGAGGAGAGCCAGGAATTAGGGTCACGTCTGCTGTTAGAGGAACTTGCAGGTCACTTGATTTCCTTGTCCTTTGCCAGTCAAGGAGACATCTTAGTGGGGCTGCCCGGACAGTTTTTCTGAGCTAGTGCAAGTGGAACCTGGAAAAAGCTGCTGTTGCTTTGAGACCAAAAGTTTATCTCTTCATTTTGCTGAAATCTATGATTCAGTGCCAGCCCCATGTGTGTGTGCTGCAGCAGGCAGTGCCTACTTTGCGTAAAGCTGGTCCCAATATTGAAAAATATGGTGCAGACTGTAAGATATGGTGTCACCTGCAAGATATTTACATATCACTGACCTTTCCTATGATTTCAAAGAACACAAATCCTGTGATAATTCTTCTGTGGCACCACAACAAAAAATGATTTACCTATTCCTGCAGGGGAAAACTGACGCATAAGTCTCTTACAGGAATAGAAATACTTGGTTCTTTCTTCTCCAAGGCAATAGAAGAAGCATATTCAAGTGATGTCTGCAAGAAAGATGCCATCTGGTATGCTATACGATAATTTCTACAAGATGTCTTGTTCCCAATGAGACTCAGAATATCCATATTGTGGTGTTCGGAATTGTCTGAATCTGTGATATCAGAGTGCACGATTTCATATATGCTGGAAGGCAGATTTGCTCTAAACACTAAAGAATTTACGGTCCCCTCTATTCTATTGTTTCTACTATTACCAACATGGATTTTTCTTTCTTGATTTTTCTTTCTTAATTTTTTTGATTGAGGAAAAGAAAGAAATACAGTGATTATCATGATTTACTTGTGGAGGAGGTGCCACCCCATTCAACATGAATAGATTATTGTAATCTATTTTCTTAGGTAAGTCAATACCTGTTGAACATTGCTAAACACTTCCAGCATTACAGAATCAAAACCAGGAAAATTTTACTAAGAAACATTTTACCAAGAAATTTCTGAATGGAGACGGTATCACTATATAAAAGGATGAATATTTCAGTTGACAACCAGTTTAGCAGATCTGGAGAAGAAATCCATGCTAAATACTACAAACTATTTTTTTGTGTGTGTGAATTAAAGCTTTCTCCCTTGTCCAACACTACATGTGATATCACTTTGCTCTTGTATTTATGATTTCAGCTGAAGAAAAAAGTTATATCTCAACATTGCAACAGAACGTGTGCCACTGGAGAGTTAGTGTGACTGGGTATTCTAGTGAATAAACTAATCTAACAATGTGTATTCTTGGAGTGGAGATAAGAATAACTAGGAAAAGGATGTTGTATGAGAAAAACTGTGCCTAACATCCAGCAGACCAATATAATTAAGTTTATTATGGGAGAAGTACAGTGCGTTCCAAAAGGTGTATGCAAGGTTCTGCTTTATCTTACACATTTCAGTTATTTATATTATTAGCTACTCAAATGCTTAGGTTTTAAATTATCTTCCTCATAAAACTGAAAAACCTGCCTGCCTTACATAAAAACTGTAACTTCTGTCAGCAGCCTAGCTCTTTGGATGATGATATCATGTCTGGGGATGTTGAATATTTTCCTGAAACTACTCTTAGAGGCATTTTTCATGGTACGTATAGAAACAAAACAAAACAAAACCAATAGGAACAGCTTGAATTTAAATGACACTATCTAGTATCTATAATCTAAAGGCTACGTTCCATTGCTTATGTGTGGCTCAGAACACACAAAAATAATTCCCGGACCACAGCTAATGCAAGCTAGTGGAACAACCCTCACTGACTAGGAAAAACATCCTCAAAGTTCTTTTCTGATTTTTATACCAATATTTATTATAGCTCTACATTATTATTATGTCAGTACAATAATTGTATCTATAATAACTATTAAAGCACAAAGTCACTGAAAATGATTCATTTTACTTGACAGATGATTTGTCAATAGTGAACTGTACTTTGTGAACTCCACTGGCCTTTCTGTGAGTTTGTGTTTCTGACCGTTGATGTATTCTTTACCCAGTAACAACTCAGTCAAAGTATTCCATCATGTAACATATATTTATTACAGACACTTCAAAGTTAAGTTATTTCTCGTGCTCAGTTGACTGGTTTGGCAACTTCAGTTTAGTCTTCTTCAGAATCGTTCCCATGCAGTGAATGAAGGACAGATATTACAGGAAAATTAGAATATTTGTTCTTGAGAGCACAGCCATTGGACTAAAGCTGAGGGAACTTGGCTCTGTTCAGGACCCTGTCATTACTATAGAATAGAATAGAATAGAATAGAATAGAATACAATACAATACAATACAATACAATACAATACAATACAATACAATAGTTCAGTTGGAAGGGACCTACAAAGACCATCAAGTCCAACTGCCAGACCACTTCAGGGCTAACCAAAAGTTAAAGCATATTATTGAGGGCATTATCCAAATGCCTCTTGAACACTGACAGGTATGGGGCATCAACCACCACTCTAGGAAGCCTGTTCCAGTGTTTGACCACCCTCACGGTAAAGTAATTTTTCCTAATATCCAGACTGAACCTCCCCTGATGCAGCCTTGTGATGCTGAACAATATATACAGGGTACACAGTAACATATATCACCATACAGCGAGGTTGTTTGATATAGTTAGATATAGCTTCTAGATTCTGATTTTGTAATTTAAATGATTTTTTCTCTTCTAAAGACAACAGGAAATCAAACTATGTTATACATTATTGTAGTAGCATTGTAATGACATCAGTCAGATTTATATCATTGACTGACAGAACACCAATACAAAATGCAACCTTCTAAATTGCAAAAACTAGTTAAGAACAGATGGATGTTTCACTGAGAGAACACAGGATCAACTGCACTGGATCACACAAAGTATACATCTTAATTCTGGCTTCAATACAAGTTAATAACATTTTCTGAAAAAAAAGGAGTTAGTTTCTTAGAACAATTTCTACACTTGTCTTGGGAACTTTTACAGGATAATAGTAACACTTCACTTACCACCTATGAGTAATCATTTTCACTCTTTTCATCTAGAATGAAAAAATAGCTTCAAAATTCACATGATACCACGACCAATCAAAATGTATTTAATTCAGTAAAGACTACTGTTAAAAACTGTTAAAAACTAGTATACTAAATGGATATTATATATATAAAGGTATACTACGTAGTATTGCTAATAATGCTATGTAGGCCCAACCTTTTAGGCTATAATTCCTGGGACCATAAAAACAAATTCATGTAATTTCAAATTTGAGGAAATCTTTCTACATCTCTGTGCTCAGCAACACTGGACTAGCAAACAAGCAGAACTGAGTAACAGAGAAATATTTGAAGAAAATGTTCAAAAAAGATTGAAAGAACACCCACCGGACAGAGATATCTCAAGAAGTTAAATATACCCATGAAATAAATGGCAGCTGTAATATCATAGATTTGGAAAGCACTGCAAGGTCCTATCGACAGCAGTGGAAAAACAGAGGCCTGTACTGACACTGTAGTAAACTGTTAGATCCTTGAAATAATGAAACTTGAAAGTATACAAGATGGAGGCTTAAGGATTTCTCCTGGGGTCATTTTACAAATCAGATTCAACCTGAGGCACTTTGTTGTTTGTTTTCTTTTGCCTAGCTGGGCTCAGAGGCTCCCCTGCCCCAAATGCACCAGATTTTACTGTGATCTTCTTTTCAATAATTGATCAGGTGAATTCCCTCTCTTCTTCCTGTTCTTTCTAGCTTCATTTTATAATTCCTTTTCTACAGTCCCTATTTACCTTCACTTTTACTTATTCTCCTCATACATTATGATCATTTGCTCTTTTGTCATCCTTCATCTGCAGCTACAACAATCTGTCATTTTGCTCCACATCTGCCTCCTTCCTTTTACTTACTTTTTCTTCCATTTCCCCTTTCCAGCCTTTTTAAAATAGGGAAAAATCATTCATTTTAAAATTAAGTTATTTATTCTGATAACTTACCCCCTGAGATTTGTCTAGAGTTGAGACTAGGTTGGATTTAGGCATCAGGTTAGTCCTGACTTAACTGGAACAGGGTCCCCAGGGAAGTGATCACAGCACCAAGCCTGCTGGAGTTTAAGAAGTGTTTGGACAACATTCTCAGACATATGGTTAAACTTTTAGGTAGTCCTGTGTGGAGCCAGGAGTTGGAACCAATGATCCTTATGGGTCTCTTCCAACTCAAGATATTCTATGATTCTATGATTCAACATTTATAAAGACTACAGAGAACATCTCTTCAATGTTAACCAGCAGCTAATTGTAAAGATGAGACTTTAAATCTAGAGTGGAAAAAATATGTTTAAATGGGAGCAAAGGTAACTTGAAGCTCTTTATTAAAAATAACACCGAACTATCCCTCAACCATTTCTTTCCAAGAATGTTCAAAATCTCAGAAAATAATAATATATAAATCAGATAAAACTTACCATATTTCACTGATATGATAAGGCAAAGTTATAATAATGAATAAAAAGCAGAGGTGTCAGGGCCCTTAGGGCACCAATGGGCCTTGCTGTCCCTGCCCATGATCTCCTGGGGTAGGATCTCCCTATCCTGCGCCATTTCAGCTCAGTCTGCAGTCATCAGTCCCTTCCCCTGTGATGCTGCGGCAGGGTCAGTCTCTGGCCCTGCCTCTGGTCCTACCTGCTGGATGGACACTGGACCTACACTATAGATAGTTCATATCCTGGATGGACCCCTTGGACATACGTTGCATTTTTTTTTCCGGACCCATCTTCAGCCCTGTCTCCTGCATGGACTAGGAACCCATGTTGTAGCCTTGTCTTCATTCCTGTCCTTCAGCCTGTCCCCTTTTCCTCCAGGCTGGGCTCCCTGGATGGACCCTGGACATGGCTCATCGCTCCCCCTGTCTGGGCCTGTTGACAGAGCTTGTTACCACCAAGCACCTGGCTCTGTGGGACTGCACCTGGTGGATGAGGGCACAGCTTGCCACCATTAAGGAACAACTGGCCCTCTCTGCTCCCTGACAAAAAGTCAGGATCTCGATAGAAATTTGCCCGATAATACAAAAAATTCTAAATCTGACCACCTTCTGTAATGTTTCTCCCCTGCTAATACAGGTTCTGCAACACCAAAAGAAAACTGCAGTATCTTTCAATGAACGATAAAGACATTACTTCAGTGGGTGGGCATGCTGCCGCAGCTCTGGCAATTCACCGGACTGTTTGCATATGGATGAGGTTACATAAACCCTGCTCATCCTGTCTGTGAGCTCCTTCACGCCTGACTTCTCGACTCTCACTCTCCCACCTCTGGAGCAGGAACTCCGAATTGGCCTCCCCTGCCTACAGATGGAGCCTGGGATCCTGTTTCAGAAATCTGCGTTGATGCCTACAGACAGTGTGAAAACCTCTCACAGTATTGTACTTGCTCCTGCATAATGTTTTGTTTTAGAAATTGGAATGATAGAAATGTAACTTCCCAGACAAGTTTAATTAACTGTACTCCAGGCATCATTTATTCCATTGTTCCTTTGTCAAGGCTAATGGATCTCAGCAAAAGTTCAAGTGGTCCTATGGGTTGTAGGTTACCTGAAAATGTACTAGTCAGAATGGTTTCACTTTATAACATGTTAATGATAATTTCCTGTACTAAAACAAGATCAAAACTAGAGCTGGTTTAATAACCAAAAACAACACCTACAGTTATTCTTAAATTCTCTTAAATTCTGGTCTAGAGCTGTTTAGCTACATTCCCTGCTATTCAGTGTTTGAAAACTTTCGTGAACATTGATTTTTGCTTGCATAAATTTGAGAGCACTGGCTAGTCTCTGTATGAATGCTATATTCATCTGCAAATAGGGGGATCTGTGCAATTTATTCTATGTAATTATGCTCTCTAAAACATTTCAAACAGTCTACCAGAAAACAGAAGTAGCACTAAGTAACTGAGGTGGTCCATCACATCCCATAAATAGAAAAACAGTCAAACTGCAGAATTCATAAAATATATTTATCCAAACTCATGCATGGTCATGAAAATAAATGTACTTTAGAAGTAGATATCTGAACAATTCACAATTTCACAATAAATGCTATTCTTAGCATTTAATACTAATTCATATTAGCAATCAATAACTTAACCTCAGCCACCTAAGATTTGTAGTAACACAATAAACTAAAATAAAGACCTAAAGGCAGCAGTGGATAAAAAGTAAAAAAACAAAGTTTTAGGAAGTTTCTGACATCATAGGTTATGAAGTAGAGGTAGTAAGTAGTAAAGCAAAGAATTATTGAAGGATTTTATGGCATTCGAACAGTATCTTTCTGAATAAATGACAATGAAACAAGAAAATACTGATTCTAGTGTTATGATCACGAACTCAGGTTAACAGTCTGGGTTAGAAAGCAAACGAATACACTTTAGTTAGTTTAATATTCTAAATTAATTCATTTTCTGTAGGTGGAACTAAAACTAGAAACAATTCTGTGCTGTAAATTCTATAATAAGCCAAACATTTTTAACTAGCATGTGATGTTCTTGTGATTACTAGAAATGTGAGCTTCCAAGGATTCATATCTATTTAAGTCTAAAGACTACTGGATTAAGAAGGAAAGATGAGTGAATCAACTGAACTTTTAAAAATCTGTTATTAATTCAGTTTTAGCAGACTTAGATCTTTATATATTTCATGAAAGATAAACTCCGTCATATTCTCACTGGCCACGAAATCACTAACCCTCATGTATTTGGTGGTCAAGTACAAGAGTAATACCCATTTCATCTCAGACAAAAGACCAACAAAGACAGTGAACAAACTTTTAGAGATATATCCTTGGTAATCACTTTATGGTTTTCATAAAGTCTGTTTTAGAAGTTAGGAATATTCTGTTCTCTTTAAAGTATTTTCTGGCCATAGACTGTGAAAGCCTCATTTTTCAACAGATGCTTTCAACTCCACTGAGGTTCTAAATCCTATTTTGCATTCATTATGAACATGATATTAAACTTGATTTTAAGGAGTAAATGCTGTTCAATTCAGTGACATCAGTTGAATTCAATCTTAATATACATGGGTGTAAGTGATTATGCAGTTGCAAGGTTCAGATTAAACTGCAAGGAAAAAATTGAACCTAAACAAGACTTCTAATCTGATATCTAAATCTGATAATCTAATCTAATCTAAATCTGATAATTTTCTTTTCATATCATTTATCACAGCTTGAAATAAGTGTCTCAATCTCTGGAATTACAGCAGGTTGATTATGAGAGCATTACAGGATGAGAGCACCATTAGCTTGTCACTTTTTAAGCACGCCAACAAACATTCGGACATTAACTTTGGAAATCCAACCAAACAACCCTTCTGGAGACCACACAGATTCTGAATACTCTTCCTGGACTGTCATGGTTCAAATGAGAAAAAGGCAAGACCTCAATCCTACTGGAAATAACCTCAAAAATGTTTTAAGCCATTTTTTTTCGAGTTCTGAAGTCTCCAAGTAATCTACCTTTGTTGATCCTTTTATCTCCTGTCTAGATGGACATAGTTTGGCAATATTTAACCCTACAGTGCAAAAAGATACAGTATGTCCAGCTCAGTGACTTCAGGGATAGATCTGACAGTGAGTAGATTGCAGCATTAACATCATCATCCTCAGAAAAGTTTTCAAATACACTTAGGAGTTATGGACCTATTTGCTACTAATAGAATCTAGGTGGTAATGTGAGTAATATTATTTTTAAGAAACCTTCACAACTACTTAATTTTAGCTCAGATTGGTTTTGCTCTTATCAGTGCAATTTTGTCAGGCAAGGTGATAGGCAAGTACATACAAACTTTTAAAGCGAGAATAACTTTTATTCACTTAAGGGTGATTTTCTGTAGTGTTGTACAGAAAATTCTTTGCGTTGTATCCAAATATGCTTAAACATCATATTACTTCACTCTCCATTTTACCATTGGTTGTCAGCATTTCTGAGCTTCACACCCTTGGAAGTCAATGAAAATCTGATGTCCTGAGTTTTGCATTCTGTAAATACATACCATTCCACACTTAATCTCAAAACAAATATTCTGAGTGTATATGAATAAGGTATAAGTCTAGTTCATGCCATATGTCCTTATTAATATGCATGTCTTCTTTACAACTCAGTATCTCTCACTCCTTCTAAAGCAAAATTATTTAATGTGAGAATATTTAAAAACTACAGAAATAAGGCTCTAAAAAGTCTCCAGTGGTAAGTACACCATCAGAATTTTTAGAAATGTGAGGAGTATATTCAAGCCGCACATAAATTGTTCTTATCTGTGAGTGTATAGATTCCTATTCTAACCATATTTAACAGTAGACTGTAAGGATCAGATATCAGGTTAATAGCTAAATGAAAAAAGACATGGTAGGGACTCAGTATGCATTATTCCTCTTTCTGAGATTAAGTCTTTCTACAAAATAATTAAAAAAAAATGTATCTATAAGTGTGACAAACATTTTACTACATGCTCTTAAAGGAAGAATACATCTTTTGTATTAATCCTGTGAGTAAAAAATGTAGTTTGGTTACTCAGACATAACTGTGCAACTGAGCAGACTGTCAAAGTTCAAACTTTTTCCAAAGGAGAAAATACCAGAATGGGGACAGAATATCCTATGCTATTTCACTGAAATGTTACATATGATGTGGGGAAATACCTCTGAAAAGGGTTTGTATATTAAGTCAGTACAAATGATATTTTAAACCTCCAATTAAAAGAGAGTTTGAAGAAGATTCTTCTGCATAAGCAATCCTATTGCAGAGTATCTAAATTTAGCATGACACAATCTGATGGTCACAAGCAGAGAACAACAACAAAAAAATCAAGAATTAGGCTATACATTTATTCACTGATGAACATCAATATTTATGATATTATAGTTTTATTTTCTTAAGCTTCTCTTTTTGCTATCTATCTCCTCTATTCTTTCTAGAAGACATATGCCAGAAATGATTTTTTTCAAGTCTGTGAATATAATTATTGAATTGCTTTACAAACAGTTTTGGAAAAAGAAGCCTAACATGGGACACAAAAAGCATGGACACACATAAAAAGGTATATGTTGACAGGCACTTAGAAAGAGAGTGGAAATGCAAAAAGAAAATGCATGAGAGAGCCTACATGGGTGAATATGATCTGATTACTTACATTTTTATTGTACTTTCTGTTTAGTCTGTCTTCATTTGTAGTAAGCTGTTGCAAAAACAGCTCTAATTAATTGGTATATGAAGAGCATATAGCTGAATATTACATTTATGATACTACAGGGTAAAATTGCCAATATAATAGGAATACATGAATAATGGAAAATGAAAGGAATGCTTGCAGCTTTTTGCGTCCAACTCCCATTGTGTTTATTATAAAACATAGCTAAAAGCTCTACAATTATCCTGCAGTTTGCCCAGTAGTCTGTAAGGTTTGTTTTGGTATTCAACGGATCATTAAAACAGATGCATCTTTATCTCTTGTGAGGCTTTCACAATGTAGTAGTCAACAGAACATTAATCTAATTATTTATGATTTCTTCTGGAGAAAGGATATAATCTTTGGGTAAGTTCACTGGCATGCAATGCATTATGACTATCATGTTCTTGGTAAATAAATGTCAAAAATACTTCTTCTAGATAATTTACAGCTTTATGACTTCTGTCCTCCATTATGTTATAATGTAGGCAATCACATGCACCTAAATTACCACTGAAATCATTTGAAATGCAGAGATTTGTAAAAGAAATATGAAGATTGGTATGAATGATGCTTGAATATAAATGCATGTGTGAAAGCACCAAAAGATACAGTGGTACAAAGGCTTACAAGTATGGTCTGCATTGATAACCAAGGACATAGCTGACAGTCGTAAAATACTAAGGAACGTGTCTTTATCAAGACAAGAAGGACTGCACTCTGATAAATCAAGAGGACAGATGATTTGTCAGCAGAAGACCCTATACTCTACACAAGAGGATAGCAACAACATCACAGCACATTGCATGTGATATGCACCTCCTTGTTATTCCAAAAGGAAGATAGGCTCTAGTCCTAAAATGTCCAAGATAAGGAAACAAAAACAATGAGCACCACTGAAGAAAGCAAAATTCTGAATCAAAACAATCATACCACAGTAACTGTTGACTCCTAAACACCTATCCAAAAAAGTAATTAGCTATTGCTAATCAAGACCAACCCAACAGATGTGATGAGGATACAACAGTAAGCATCCCTTGCCTTCTATATCACACAAAAGTGACCATGGACACAACTTGGATGGACACACACATACACAAACACCATGGCACTTTGGGGTATTGACTGTGAGAGTGAGTGACATTCGTAAGAGAATGTGAGTGACTGAAAATAGTTTTGTCTAAAACAAGACAAATCACCTTCCATAACAACTCATATTGACTTTAGTTACTTCAATTCCCCCCAGCAATTCTGCCATTCTGACTTAAAATTCCATGTTCACTTTGGAGTTTTTAATAAGATATAAGGAACTGCAGAATCAGACCCAAAGGTATGGGCCTATTCCCTCCAGTGCAGTCCTATAAATGGTGATAAAGAGTTCACAGACTTGCAGTTTAAAAATTTCAAACTGCATTTCCTATTGATGAAGCATCAAACAGCACTGGGAGCAAAGACCAGTTGCTGGAGCTGCCTGCTCTCATCGACTCCCTTTTCTCTCAGCTATAGAGTCAGGATCCCTCTGCCTATTCTTTTGTTCCTCTTTATGATGCTACAGATATTTTGGTCTTTTTGCACAGCATATCAGCTTCAATGAGAAGGTGGGAGTTGGGAGGGAAGTGATATTATCCTTATTTTACAGTCTGGTTGTTATGGTTGGCCATTGCAAAGTCAGAGTTGTGGGTTCAAAACTGTAAGCTTAAGAGGTTTCCCACTTTGTGAGAGGGTGCATGGCTCATTTTATTAAAACCCATGAATTAAACACACTTTATCAAAGTGGTTAGGTTAACCACATGAAGATTTAAAAAGGGGAAATAACTACTGCAAAATAGACACTAAATTACAATTAAAGTACATACTCTAAAATATATAACTTACTGCTGTGAAAATTGCCTTATGCCAACATGCCTACACATATCTAACTAAAATTCTGCCTTAATTAAGTACTTATATTTCATCTGTTTTCTGCCCTTGAGGAGGGAGGATATTAACAGCTTTGGAGGAAGACCACTTTGCCAAAACTGCAACCATATGGCAGCAAACAGAAAAGGGCCAGCCTAACAAGGCTTAATTTGTTAAAAGAAAGTTGGACTTCTTTGGAGTGAAATGTTAGCTTTTATAGGCAGAACCATACTAGGGAAGACGAAGGCTTCATGTCTGAGTAGTGGCAGTGGAACAGATGGAAGAAAGAGAGGAAGATGAGCATGTTGCTTCTGGCAGTCAAAGGTCTGTGTGATTTCAATTACATGTTACAACTGTACAGAGTATAATAAAAACTCTTATTCCTCTCATTCAGCTTTTCTGACTATGGCCCAACCTGATTCCATCTTTTCCTAGTCTGCTGAAGTCACATCTGCTTTGCTTTCACAACCTTCATGCTCAAACTCACATCTCTCACAAATCTGAAGAGGAAAATTTCTTGCAACTTTCCCTATATTGAGAATGAGGAGTCATTGATAACAACAGCCTTGGTCATAACAGTAGACAAGACAAAATAAACAAAGAAAATAACTTTTCTATGATGAATGCTTACAACTTTCATTCCAGTATGAACTATCAGAGGAAATACACCATGAAATGCATTCTAATAAAGTTTTGCATGACCTACTGTCAATGTGTGGTATTAAATCTGTACTGCATGACATAGAAACACACATATGTAGCAGGCACATCCAGAAGCAATAAAGTCTTGTCTGTAGAAAAACTTGGTGCAAATTGGAGTTGTAGGGTTTATTCTGAACACAGCACAACCCACTACAGCTCTTTCAAATGAGATATGACTCATGTGGAGTCAGCTCAGGCATACCTGTCTGTTCCAGAGTCCTTCAGGTTACAAAGTAGCTCTAGAAAAACCAACTCATCCATCTCTCTGAAGTCATAGGCATGATATTACACACTGCTAGAGCAAATATTTGAGAAGATTTGCTAGCTTCCTTGACAATGGTCTTGTATATGTTATAATTGTTGCATACACCTCTTCCAGAAACAATCAGCATTAATCTTTGAAAGGCACTCACTCAGGTAGTCTCAGTGAGTCAAGTCTAGAGCCTCGATATTGATATTTAGACATAGATGTTGAATGCGATGTTAGGATTATCACCAAGCAGAGAATAAAGCATTGTTCTCAAAAAAAGGCCAGAAAATACACTTTGTAAAAACCAAATTTGCTAGCTGTAATAAGAAATTTGCTTCTTTCAGCTGTAAGAAAAAGGCTTTCCAGTATATTACACTCCAAGCCGTGTAGAAGAAGTGACTGAAGGATAATTCAGGAAAATACACCCTGTATTCCTCTAGATGGACAATGAGGGCACTCAAGGATAGGTACGTGCTCAACAAAGCATGCTAAACAAAGAAAACCTGGCTACAGTGGACTTGTATTGCATTTATGGACAGCATCCAAATTAGAACTAATGATTAGCAGAATTATGAAATTGTGTATCAGTCTCCACGTGCTAGAACATGTTTGACAGAAGTGGTTCTCTCAAAAGCCCAGCTCGGTCCTAAACTCATTGTAGATTAACTTGATATGGAATGACCTTTAATAATTATTTTCTTTGTCTTTATTTTAATTGCTTTGACTTGAAACAATTCTTACTTTAATCGTGATGATGATATGATAGCCATTACCCATGTTTAAAAAGCGTATCTCCAAAGTAGAAAACTCCTTGAGCATTCCCTTTCAAGTGACTTCCAAGAGTAAACTGAATCACATACCTCTGAACAGCTACTGGGCTCTAGCTAACACAGAAATACTGCTAAGCATGCCTTGAAATACTTTTTTAATTCTAGAAAAAAATGTTTATAATTAGGCAGAGAAAATATGAAATTGAAGTGTTTCTTCTTTTTACCAGAGAAGTGCAGATGGCTGATATTTAAACATACTAGCTTTTCTAAATCCTTTGCAAAATGTGTGTTACTAATCAGTGGAAGTATCTACTATGTCAGAAAAAAAAAACCCACAGCTGTTCCATTTATTAAACCCCACCTTGTGGACAGGTTCCATCTAAACCACATTATCAATGTAGTCATAGATTCATTACAGAAAGGACTGGAAGGAACTTAAAACAGTGACCTAATCCATTCAACTGACTCTAGACAAAGTTGGTTATACCCCAACCATTTTTTTTATATGTGGCAAATATCTGTAAGTCTTTTAAGAACACGACGAATGTAACAGAAGTCATTATCTCCCTAACAATCAATTTAAATGCTTCATTATATTTGACCTTATAATTTTGTCCTGTGGAGGAGATGGAGATTCATTTCAGCTAGTTTTACACACCAACATCTGAGGAGGTCCTCTAGGCTCCCTTTATAGATACTTCTAGTGCCATTTGCTATGCTTCAGACAATTAGATCATGAATATGATACTGAAGAAATGCCTGCTTATATAACTCCATATAACTAGCTCAGATGTACTCAGTACAGTCTGCATAGTGGAAGTCTAAATTTACACATTAATGATAAGATTTATCTGTCTAACCTACCATTATTTTCATCAAGCCCATAGTTACTTAATTTGCTTACAACAAAAACATATGAGACAATGTCAAAAGCTTAGCTGAAGTCAGAATACCGGGCATCTACTGCTCTTTCCTTACCTACAAAACCTGATATCTGCTCATAGCAGGGCATTAGACTGCTTTAACAGTTTTGCTCTTGACAAATCCATGTTTGTTACTTATTTCAATGCTATTTTCTAGATACTTTAAGTAGTTCATCTGTTCAGCAACTCTTCTGTGAATGGAAAATAATTCCTCACATTCTCCTTCCTCTCCCCTTTTAAAGATAAGCTTTACATCATCCTCTTTTAGTCTGTTGGTAACTCATCCATCCTCCAAGAATTCTCTCAGAAAACAACAAATGGGTCTAAGATTATTTCAGACAGTTAAGAAACACAAAATGAAGTTCATCAAATCAGTTTTAAGATACCTAACCTATAAAACCTGTTCTTTCCATATCTACTAGGTTCTAGCCCTAGGATTAGCTGTGCATGTGATATGCTCACCAACGACCTTTTCAGGAAATGTGTGATAAAAGGTTATTAAACATTTTTTGCCTTCTCTGCACCTACTATGAGCTGCTTTCCCCTTCTTACAGTACCTCTCTAAGGTGCCAAAGATTTCTTTGTTCTTCTTCTCCTTATTAACATACCAATATAATTATATTACATCTTTATTTCTCTTGCTAGTTGCATATCACTGAGTGCTTTGGCACTTCTGATTTGTCTGTACATGCTTGCATTATTCTCCTATACTTAGTAAATAGAGAAATTTTCCTCATTATTTCTAAGGTGAAAGAAAAGATGACAATTTATCCATGCTGGTCATTTACACTTTCCTTTCTTCACACTGGTGTAGCTCATACTTATGCCTTTAGTAGTGTTCTGTTGAAGAACCCACAAATTTCATAGAATCATAGAATGGTTTGGGTTGGAAGAGTCCTTAAAGATCATCTAGTTCCAACCTCCCTGCCATGGGCAGGGACACCTTCCACTAGACCAGGTTGCTCAAAGCCCCATCCAACCTCGTCTTGAACACATCCAGGCAAATTCCACTTTAACTTGCATCCTAGAGATTTTAAAAAATAATTTCTCTAAATTTATTGACATCTACCTTCTTAAGACTTGTTTACCTGGGTAGCCTGTTGATGTAATTAATTTCCCAACAACTGCTATGATAACTAAATCTCCAATTACCTATTGTTTTGAATATGTACTAAGAACAACCGTATTCTTCTCTGCTTTCATGCATACCAACAGACATTCAACAGCTCTAACTTATCCTATGTTAAAGATCTCAAAGCAAACATCATATTTTTAAAATACAAGCCAACATTTCCTCTCTCCTTCCCCTTCCTCTTCTTCCTGAAGAAGTTATACCCTCTACATGACTGGACTATTAATGTAGTATATATGATAGATTCTCTGCAATGCTAGCTTTGTTATAATCTTCAGTTAAGTCTTGTCTGTTCCTCTTTAATTCTTCATTAATTCTTCTCTGTTCCTCATTCTTCTTCTGTTAGTATACTAACAGCTAAGATAGATGACAAACTGACCCGTGACTTTTTGTCTAGTCACTTTTCAGTAATCCTATCTTTCTCAGGGGTTAGAGTGATGACCAATTTGCTCTATTTAGGATGACGATTCTTGTCCTCACCACGTTTCTTCATTTAAAGTTCTTTTATCTCAGAATAGAAGTCGTGCAGTTATATTTAGGGTGTATCTGACTGATGCTTGACTCAGAAGTAAGAAGATAGACAATGATATATATTGAATCTTCAACCATTTCATCCATCGTTACAGAGACCTATAAGCACTTTTGCTTTACTTAGGATCATTCTTGGCAGTATCATTGGTATCCACATAAAAGTTTATCATATGCTAGTGATCAGTAGGATACTTTCCAACTTGGCAAATTTGGGCTCCTGTGAAGAAACACACCAGCCATAATGTAAGTTCCAAGTGGTGTAGATGTCTCCACATCACTTTGGGTAGAAGATCACTAGCCAACACTATCTCATATTTCCTGTCAGCAAGGAAGGTTTTGTAGGCTATTGGAGAAGTGTTTTTTTCATCTGTTAAATCTCTAGTTGAGATTAGTTATTACTTGCTCCCCGGTCAGCACTCCTGGTTTTGATTTCAGTGGCAAACTACTTAGATCTGGAATGCTACATGCCCTCAGAAGAAATCTGCAGTGAGCAGCCTCTCTGTAGTGTCAAGTTTATTTCTCTAATACCTGTACTGCCAACAAACTGAAAGTGCTGACTGATTTTTTTTTGTTTCCAGATACATGCTGTGGATGAAGTTCTCATGATATACTCAGTCAGTTTTGATTCTCTCCTTTCCCTGCTCCTCTAATTGCTTCCTATGAGATTCCTCTCAAGACTTAAACAAAGTCTTTCTAGACTTCACCAGTACGAAAATACAGCCCAAAGTTCCTGTAAATCCATTCAAGAATTTCATCACAAGATGTCATCATTGTCTAATTTTAAATATAGCTATTGAATTATCAGTGCATGATGTATTTCCTCTCAAATATTTTTTTGCTGAGAGTGAGATACTATGTAATACAAAAAGCTCTTTGTGCCTCCTAGATTAAGAATATTTGTGCTTAAATTTAATTTATTTTTGTTTTCATTAATAGTTCATAACAACACCAAAGTATAATATGAAGTACAGAACTAATTAAATACTAAAATGAAGAATTCCATATCAAGCTACATTTGCTTTTCAGTATTATCAGAAATTTTACTGTTTTTCTAAAAAGTTAGACAAGAGAAATGAAGCTTCCTAAATATAACGGTCAATAATTTAGCTGGTTTCAGTTCTACATGAAGAGAAACATTTTTGACTTATACAGCCTGAATATTAAATGTCATTATTTTTAATCTCTATTGGCTAATTTTTTTTACACATATAGTCAAATAACTAACAAAACCCATATATTTATACAGATGAAGTATTTCAGATTATTTGATCCCATATTACTTAATTTTCCTTCCTAAGCATAGGCCAGCTCCTTACGTTTGGCTATGTTATGCTTAGAACAGAGCTAGGAAGTTCTGAGATGGAATTTAGGTCCTTAGCACTACAACACTTGGGCAGATAAAACCCTAAGTAAAATGCACTGGGATCCAGACAATGCCAACATTGTATGTTGGCAGAGGCAGGAGCTCTGAGGAACACTGAGGCACCTGAGATACTTTTTACAAATAAAATACAGTATTTTATAAAGGAGAAGCATGAACACAAAGCTGATTTACTGCAGCATACTTCAACCCATTCATTAGGGCCAAAGACCTATCCAAAAATCTCTTTTGTTATGTTATCAATAATAAAGACCTGTGTATTGCCTTGTGCTTGTTAGCAAGTAGTAATTAACACAAGCTAAAAACTTTAATCAAGTGAAATCTGTTGTTAAATATATACATATCACTGTGTCAAGGCTCAGTTTGATTGGTTACCCTAGTCTGCTGTGTGAAGTAAACATTCCTTATTTTCTGCTAGATAACCCTACTACTTTCTTAATACAAAATAAGAATATACTTGAAGTACAGAATGTTAGACATAATGCATTTAATGCATTTGATGTTATAATGTATCAAAAATATTGATATTATAATAAAACAAATATTTGATATCATAATATTATAACAGTTTCTCTTGCTTGTTGCCTGAACTATGTTTGACTGAAACTGGAAAGGCATAAAGATATGAAAACTGGAAATCATACATGCAACACTGAGTGTAGCCAGCTCTGTAACAGAAAGAGATGTTTTTATTACAGTCTGCATGTACAGCAAAATTGATTACATTTACAGAAATGTAGTTTTGTTTTGATTCATAGTACATAGCTTGATTCCTTCATTAAGAGCAAAATCAGATTATCATTCTAAACATGCTGAAGACCATCAGGAGCTGACAGAAAGGAAAAAATGTTAGTTTGCAGGCAGCTGCACACCGAATAGAAAAGTTGCGACTTAAGAGTCCCCTCTGGGAAAGGAGAGCAAAGAAAAGAGTAGATCTCCTGCCAATTGAAAGAGCTGAAGAAACAAATACCATATTTGAATGCCAAGAAAAATAATGCATACAGAAGAAGTCACAAAATGCCTAATGACACATGTTGCTGTGAGATTCTTTTTGGTCTTACAAGAAAACAACAACAACAACAACAACAACAAAACTGTGGTCAGTCAAAGGAAGGGACAGAGTAGTGCTTGCATATCACTACATTATGCAAATTTGCATACTCATACTGTTGTTTTTGTCTCTTTTTCATAGCTCTTACTTGTTGTACAACTTAATAGAGGCCTGATTTTGAGTGTGGTGCCTGCATACTATCATGATAAAAAATAATAAGCAGCAAATCCTGAATTTCTTATATCTTCAGAAATTACTATCTCCTAACCTAAAGTTTCTCTATGAATAATTTTCCCTACCAAGTTTCAGAAAGAAAAAACAGCCTGCCAGGACAACATGCCTAGCAGTTTTCATTATATTCACCCATGTAATTGCATGGTATCGCTAGCAGGAATGTGCCAGTACAGGTGAGCTAACATAGCCATGCCTCCAGATCAAATTAATCAGTCATGCCAGTCAGTTTTCTTTCCATCAGTTAGGAAGAAGATATAGTAAAATACTTCCAAAATTCTTATCAGCACAGTTGCACAGATTTATGCTAACACACCAACAAACTAGTCACGACTTAGAGTTCTTAGAATTCACCATTGTAGGAAAGGTTTGCAAATTTTCCCATCATTGCTAACACCATTCACTGGCTGTCAGCAACATTTTCAGTACTGTGCCAAATATTTGCTCAAAACAGCATTAGATAATATAATCCTTTAAAAAGTGTCAGCAACTGTTGGACTATACATACACTGAGCGTCCCATCATTCCAAACAAAAATTCAGCTCAAAAAGGTTGGAAGATATCCCCCCTAGTAGAAGGGCTTCATTATGAAGAAGTATTTTTCTGGTAAGATTTCAAAACAACATTAATGATTTCAATATGCTATTTAAAGTAACAGCTCCAGGATACTGGGCCTAATGCTTCTCTAAAAGTAAACAGGATTGATTCTGTTCATGGTTATTCAAATACCTACAAATGAGTTCAAAACAGTAGCTTACTTAGCAAATCTTATCTGTGGTTTCCCTATAGACAGCTAATTCACAATTAAACAAGAGTTAGTTGTTTTTCCTTACTTGTAGTGTGATCATTTATCTCCCCCAGTCCAGTATTAATTCCAGCATCTATGGAACTCATGATTTTATCAATCTACAAAAGAGAGATCATTGTTATTTTTAGTTTTTCATGCATGAAATTCCGGCATTATTACTCTCATTAAGAAGACAACAGTATAATCAAGATTGCAAAAGGCAAAAATCAAATGGTGACAACTAATTTCTCCACTTCAATTTTTATTTTGCAACATATTTGTACACATCAAGAGCTAAAGCTTGAAACTAATGTTTCTTTTCCTACATCATAGTTCCTGTCATACCGATGATTATGGTCATCTAGTTATATCTCAGCCTTTGAAACTACTTTGTCATATTTCTGTATATGGATACAAAGGAGAAAAATGCATGTATTAAAGTATATGGCGGAATTAATTTTAATTGGATAGGCTTATTTTGTTTGATGATAGCTGTGAACCACTAGAAGACAATTTAAGCAGCAATATTAATGCTTAAGAATATTGGTTTTGTGTGTGTGTGTGTTAGAAAGTACTAAATCAATTGTTCATCTAAGATTTCCAGAGAACCTCCTAGCTCCCTTTTTTCTGTCTCCCCAGGGCCACTGGATGGGTATGAAACATAGCTGTGCCCACACATACCACTTGTGAAACAGTGCTACATTCATCCGAAAGCTGATTTGCACATTTGTAAATTACATTGTACTTACTATGTCAGAACTTTTATATCTACTATATTTTCCATAACACATACACACAGTGAATCAAAAGGCTAGTGTTGTCTAAGAAGGCAGACACAGGGAACCAGATTCTACTGAGCTTAATATTAGGACTACTAGGAAAGCTGACTCCTTTTTTAATACTATGTATTTGTCACTGGTGACAGGATAAAATCTGGGATTTATGTCACAACCTGCTGATTTAGAATTCATACCTACTTTTTTGGTAAACTACATTTTTCTTACCCTTAAGAACAACCAAACCTTGAGCTCCTGCTGAAAAGGCAAACTGACTAGTTTCAGAATTTCAGTGCATCTAGGTTAGTGGATCGAAACCTGATCCCAAGTACCTTTCCATTGATAAAGTATCTCCTTTACAACAAAAACCACCTTCAGATGTCCTATCGAACCAGACATTTAAATGAGCTGGAAACGTTTTCCTAGAAAAGTAACCAATCACACAAACAAACTCTGTTTTTTTCTGAAACAAAATGGCACTCTGGAGATGTATACACAGCCCCATAGCAGTCATTTTAAAGAGAAATGCTTGCTTCTCTATAATAGCAGTAAAGATAAAACACTTCCCATTCTTAATTTACCTCAGTAAGATGGGAACTTTCATGTCTATGAAGAATTGCTTGCATTCTTGAAATTTAGCATAGTAGAAAGAAAAAAATAAATTAGAAGAAAGCTGTATAAAACTTATTCTATCAAGGTCTAAAACTAAAATAAAGTCTTTTGTATGAGCAAGCATGTGTCCTATAAATTCAGCATGGAAATTTCTTTTAATAGTCCTGAATTCATTGCAACTACAAGTGTATTCCCACTTCACATAAGAATCAGGTATGTGCCAATTATTGTATACACGGGCTATACACTGATTAGAGGACATATTATATGTAGAGGGTTTGGGGAACACATAATCAACGTAAATTCTTAGACTCTCCATTCCTGCCATTTTCTCTTGTCTTCAGGGGGGCATTGCTGTGGTGGGAAATAATTAGCAAACATATAAATAATGGGCATGGCTACAATACCTTTACCAATTTTATTAGTGTCAGTGGTGAGGCCTTTAGTAGAAAATAATTTAAATGTCACAACAAATTATAGCATTACTTCCAGTTAACTTCATTCACTATGGAAACAATAGATTTAATTAAATGTACAGCATTTTGAATGAAAATGCATTGCATTTTGGGCCAGCTGTCAAACTACCATGCATTACACTATGATACAGTCTCAGGATTTGTAATGTGGAAGTTCTCTTTTTATTTCATCTCTGAAATAGGAAAAATAACAGTATTTTCACAATACCAGATATTTGCTTGTACTTAACAATGACCAACACTTACTTCTTCCCATTCTGATGTGAAGGAAGGTGTTCTCTCAGAATTTCCTTTAGCGCACTGTTGATTTGGTGTGGGTTCACTCCAGTTGCTTCTAGCTTTTTTGTCACTTGGTGGATGGGTGATAAGATTAGAATCAGATTTTGAAACATTTTTGCACAAATGCATTTCAAGCAAAGTCTTTGGTAAAGATCGTATTCTCCCAAGTGTGCATGCTCGCTCAACAAATCCTCCAGTAGTAATAACCCACTGTTCACTTATCCTTGTTGATGTGCCAACCAGTGTATGATTTTCTACTGGTTTAGTTTTAGTATGAAATATGGTTCTGTTTACAACTTGTGGCTTTTTTTTCTTAACAGGAGGATCAGTGTTGCTTTCTTTCCGTAGCTGTATCTGCTGCACTGTGCTCTTGCTCAAAATGCTTTTCTCCAGTGGACTACTGCACTGGTTTGTTTTGCTGTACAGCAGGAGTGGGTTATCAGGTGGGTCACATGAGGGTGATGATCCATGAAGTAAACCTGCAAACTGCTCAGCGGGGTGTCCTTCAGGAAGCTCACTTTCAGTGGATGTCTCTCCCTGACAAAGACGCTCTGAAATGAGGGAGAGTATCTCGTAAGAAAACTAGGTGATAAAATACTGTAAACCACAAAAACCTTACTCTCTGCAAAATGGTTTTTGTATGCTGCTTGGTTGTTTCTTGTGTACAGAAAGAAAAGATACTTATGGCATGAATTGATTTATTATTCTCTTAAAAACAATTCTCTCCTTGAACGTGACTAATTTATCCTGACTGGTTGAAAAACAGCCAAAAACACTCAGTGCTACACATAAATTCCAGGAAAAAGCAAACTTATAAAATAAAATAGGTCGTTGCTATTCTATTAATTCTTTTAATTTGTTACTGAGTTGAAATGTGTACAAATTATACAACTTTGTATAATGAATTAGCTGGTTACTTTGTAGCTATTAAAACACATGAAGAACCTGTATTGTCAGGAGTATTGTTAATAATATTTCTTTTTATAGTCATTATAATAACAGTGAATTTACACTATTATGCCTTTTTACTGGCAGTCTCTAAGGAATAAATCTGAGTGTTGTTTTTATTGCTGGAAACTTGCAAGAATAGTTTCAGAGTTATAGTAACCTTTGTAAAATAATAAGAAATCAAGTCTTAAGAACTGAAACAAATTTTATAGGCACTTTAGCATACAAAAAAAAAAAAAAAGAACTACAGAGAAATGTACTTTTTGACACAATTCAGAGTGGATTATTAAAAATTTATAGCTCTTTTTTATGCCTGTTTCTGTAAGGACCAGAAGAAAAAAAAATGAGACCTTTTTCTAACTTATCAATTAAAGTGTTCCTATTGATCACATCACTCTATCCACATGGCATTAAGTTAGCATATTCTATTCAGAATAACTGTGACCTCACTAACAGTTGCATCTCCATAACTACGTCATGAAAGATAAATACATATATCTCATTCTTGCTAGAAGCTATATGTACATATGTAGACTGTATCTTAACTGTAGGACTATATACACAGCAAGAGCCACGAGAAGGAATCAAACTTAGTCTCATGTCATAATTTGCAAAGAAATTGAGCAGTTTCCTGCTATTTGCTAAAATATCTGCTTGTAAAAAAAAAAAACACAAATCTCAAAATATCACTTCTAAAATCAGGCAATATTTGATATCCATATAATAAGAAAAATATTTTGGTGTGTACTTCAAATTACCATCAATTCTTCTACTAGTCAGCAGCTTGAAAATTTAAAATTACATGTTTCTGGCATTTGTTAAACTATCACTATAAAACTCTAATCAAGATTAGGAGTGCAACCTAAGAAAATCTACTTTTCTCATTGGGGAAAAAAAAAGACTAAAATAAATACTTCAGCCATCTTGCAACTAAAAGATGTTATGTTGAAAGGTTGAATATGGGACATGACAGAGTTTAAGGAATCAATAACTGCAGAAAAGCTGGTTTGAGGGCAAAAAGCACGGGAAAAGTAGGACATGGGACATTCTCACTTTCTTGATTTCTGAAAGTTGCTCAATTAGTTGTAAGTCTGAAATTTTGAAAGTGAACTTAGCATGAAAAATAAATGATGTAAATAATGATTGACCTTGGTGTTTTTCACTTCCATGAAATTTTCAGTAGCTGGGATTCAGCTCCATATTAAGACATCTCTTTTTAGGTATGGGTGAGAAGTATGTAAGCTCCCACCATAGTCAGAGATCAGTTTGATACAAAATCAGTGGATCGTAGAGAGTGATGCCACACGCAGTATGTTGTAGCTAGTCAGTTGAATTACTCTCTGTACTCCATTAACTGTATTGACTAGACTGCCAATGACTATAATGGGAGATGGCATCCAGTCTGCATTCAGATACCTACGTTCAGATGTCTTAATCATGAACTGAATCCTATTCCGCTGTTCCAGAGACAAGTCTTACAGCTGTCTGTTGAATTCACTTAAGAGACAAATGTGTTTGTCAGGACAAAGAAAGAAATAAGAGTAAATCAGGAAAAAAGAAATGATTACAGACACCTGAATTGCAAGGCTTTCACTAATATCTACATGATCTTCACTAATAGCTTTGCTATATCTATGCTAGCAAATAAAAAAGCACTGTTCTTAGGATCTAAAGGAATTACTTGTCTCATGTCCTTTAAACTCTCCTCCTTCTCAAGACAGCTGGCACATCCAGTTACTGGGAATGGTCTCTGGCCTCAGCTAAAGCTTGAGCTATGTCTGGGCACTGTCTAGATGGGTACTGCTTGGTATTGGTCAAACCTTGTCAAAACCCACATAGCATTTTAACAATACAGACTGCCAAGCATCATCTCATGCCATGATTTTGTTCACTTTACAAAGTGAACAAGGTTGTTGTTTCTGAGAACTCCCATTCTTCTCTGGTCATTAAATATATGTAGTGACAACTAAAAAGTGTATCTCATTTCTTTATAGCAGTGATGCAGTGACACTATATCAAAACATTATTTTCAGTTATTTTGTTAGTTGAAGTAGCAGAATTTTGCAATGGATGGAAAGATTCTAAGTACATTGTATGCATCTTTTCAGCTTGATCTGTTAGTACAGTTATTGTATTGTATACATAAGCATATATATTCTACTGTACCTATAACTTTCCCCTTTTAAAAAACAGGACATCAAGATGTAAACACAAACACTTTAAGGAAGACAGGAAAGATGAAAACAAAGGTTGCCTGTGCAACATTTAGTCTTCTTCTGTGTTAACATCATATTTCACTTCTGATATGATCATCTACTATTTTTCCAAAAAAAAAAACCTGCCTGTTTCATTTAGTGTTCAGAATGAAGCTTGCTTAGTGGAGAAGCTATTCAACATATATTCTCCTTGTTCAAAATGAGTGGTCCTATTATCTATTTACTGCACAGTATCGAAATCCTTCTTTGAATGTCAAGTTAGTCAGCACTTCCTGAGACTTTTGTATGATGCCCATTATCTATGTGGTTCACAAATACAAATTCATGTATCTTTACAAAGTGAGGCTACAATGGGATAACACCCCAATTTGATAAATGTGAGATAAGGCACAGGGAGACAATGCTGATCATGTTCACAAATTTTGGGTATCCAATTTGATATTCTTTGAAATTTGCTTTGTTCAGAGTATTTACCATTATATAACACAGAATATTTTCAATGCACACTTCTTATTGACTTCAGTAGTTCTGTAAGTCAGACCCCTAAAGTCTCAAATTCAGCATTGAAAAAACAAGGAACACTGTTAATAACTCCTTGGATAATGTTTGATCTGTCTTGATCAGCAAAACAAAAGCTCTGGCAGAGATAGAATGTTCTTCTGTGTGGTATTCAGCTGCCTCAGCTGTCATTTATTTTATTTGATACCTTTTGATTTAACTAAGAACTTTGTTAACTATATTACAAAGGAAGCAAAGATGTCATAGCTATGCCTGCTTCACCCCTTGAGTTTGAGCAGTGCAGACCAAATCTGTATTGGGCAATAAAAAACACTGGGGTTGTCAAGAAAATATAGTATGCAGTTATGATAAAGGTTAAGAAGCATGCCACATGCATGCAGCACCACAGTCCTAGAACAGATTATCCAGACAAGTGGTGTCTCCATCTGTGGAGGTTTTCAAGACTTGGCTAGGAAGATCATGTCTGATCTGATGATCAAAACAGGGTGCTGGACTAGGTGACCTCCAGAGGTCCCTTCCAACCAGCACTTCCATAATCCAGTTACAATTCTAAATATTCTGACTTTTAAATTGGTAACTGTTAAGCCTTAATGTTCTTTTAATACAGTTTTGTATTATTATTTTAGTTTCCTACTGCAGCTAATGATTAATAATAGTATGAATACAGAACTAGACTACGCTACTTCTCTAAGCAGTATTGTAGCATATCACTCACTGTATTGCTCTAAATAAATCATAGGAGGAAAAAAGAAAATCCCTGCAATAGATAATCATAAAATGATTTGCTAGAGAAAGTTTTTTCTTACAAGTCAGTATTTATTGATTTAATACCTGAAGCATGAGATGTTAAAAACCCTCTTCAAACTGCACTATATCTAAAACCGCAACTACATGTTTTCATTGCCCATGTCCTACCACGATCTCAGTCTCAAGAACTTGAAGTATGAAAAGGTCTAAACAGGATAACATAATGCTTTTTCTATATCCTTGCTAAAATAGGCAACTTAAAAAAAACAAAAAAACAAACAAAAACAACAACAACAAAAAAAACCTTCCTTAGCTTTTAATAATTACCAATATCTAATACTGGTATCTTTTTACTGGTGAATATTTCTGCCATAAATTTTAAGATAACTGGTACCAAAACCAGTATTTCTTCTGAGGCATAGTAGTGATGCATAAAATGTGATATTTTGTGTATTTTTTCCTGTCTTTTTTTCAAACATATCAAAATTATTCTTGTTCTTTTGAACACTACCGTGCATTGAAAAGATCCTTTCAGTAAGTTGTCTATACTGATGATCAATGTCCTGTGTGGTTAGAATTAATCTTAGATCTACTGATACATCTCAGAAATTCGGGCTGTCCATTCCAAAGGTGTTCTACCCCCTAACTTTATCATATGTTTTTGAACCTTTTCATTAGATGCTTTATTTTTTTTTTTCAAACAACCCGACTAACAGAGAATATTGTATGAAATTATATAACATATGTCTGTACTCACTAAACAGTTAATGATAATAGTTTTGCTTTCTCGTGGTCTTTTGCATAAGTCTTCTGAGAGTGGACTTTAAGAAAGAGCATGGGGATAATAGGGAGAGAGAATACGTGGAGAAGGTAAAGCTCTTGGATCAAATCCTGATGGAGAGAAGGTTTCTATTATAAACTAAACTCATAGTGTCATTACAAGTGCACTCACAGCTTTCCCATTAGTTATGAAAATCACTGTGATACTGCCATATCTGTGTTGCATGGAATATATTTACATTTGGAACAACAAATAATTCAGTTCTGCCATAATGTCAAAGCCACAGATAAGTATTGCTATTATCACCAGTTTACGTACAACCAAACTGACATTTAGGCAGCAGATTGCAATTCAATCAGCTATTTATTTACACACTGGTGCACCCCAGCACAGTTGCTTGTGGTACATACATAGATCTCTGTGGAATACTATTTCTCACTTCAATATTTAATATTTAGAAATTTTGCATTCACGTAAACTTGGAAATCAGCTTACTCACATTTGTATCTCAAGAGATTCCATGTTCAATATTGAAGTACATTCAGCAGAATAATAGTTATTAATGATAGTAATGAAAAGAGCTGTAATAGATAAATTGCAACAACAGAGTTCCATCTTTAACAGGCACTGATGTTGCCATGGCACGATTTTCTAATGTAAAATAAAAATCCATTTGAAATTTGTTCTATAGCTATGGTAACAACCATATTGTGACACTTGCACTACTAATATATTCATATTCTGTTTCCATTTGATCCAGAAACATGTTTTAGTAATATCTGTCCAAAAATGTACTCTCAACTCTCTTTTCCACCCACTGAGTTGATTGATAAAACTAACAGTCACATGTGAATAATATTTGGAGAGTACCCTCTCATTCCTTCCTACCACTTTTGTAAGTTGGAACCATTTGAAATGGAAGGATGGTAAGCAAAGTCATCTTATTTTCATGGTAAAGATTGCGTTGGACACACTAGAATACCTTCACTAGTGATATTGTTTGTATTGTCAAAGTGATATCATAAAACAGGATGATCAACAAGAAAATGTGTAAGACAGAAGATTCAAAGTATTTAAAAACTGAAGAAGCAATATTCAGTACAGCGTTATTTCACTCAGCAAACAACATGGTGCTCTGACCAAGCTCCAGATCTGTGATGGCAGTATGTTGTCTGCAGATATCTTTGATGAGGCAGTGCAATGTTTTCTCACTCTAGGAAATGTTATAGCAAGGTACCATGGACCTGTGTGGGAGATATAACAACATGATTACTAAACAACTAATGAAGAATGTTGGCTTCTACTGTCAACAGCAACAGCACAGAAAAGGAGCAACAGTGTCCAGCCAGACTGCTGCTTCTCCTTCTGCTTCCTTCTAAATCTAATGATACCACCAGAAGGTTGTTTGCAAGGTTGGTGTAAGTGGTCTCCAGGCTCTGTGCCCAGGTTCCAACACTACTAGCTTCTCAAAGCCGTGTAGTCCCTTAGAAATCACAATAAAGGTCTCCGTTGATTATTTGTTTGTTCTTAGTAACTTTGTAACTGCCAAATTAATCACTTAACATAACAATCTGCACTTGACTGTGTACTGAAGGATTCTACTGTTGCTACCTTCTTGACAGTTTCACTGTCCATGTTTTACTAATGTATTTCACAGTGACCCATCAGGAACTACAGAAGGTAAGAAAGATCTGGGGGGCAAGAGTTCCATATAGAGTTTTCTGAACATTGCTTGCCAGCCTCTAATGAAGAAAAAAGCTTTTGGTGAGGAAGGATATTAATGGTAATTACTGCTAATTCTAAGCATGTTATAATATCCAAATACAGTTCTTGCCCAAAATTTCAGAAATAGGACTGTAATCTGATGCAAATACAGTTAATTTTTACCTTCATAGAGATGTGTTCACTCTTCTGTACATTTTCAGGAAATTGTTTTGATACTCATAGAGTATGTTCCGTATTTGATGGGGACAGAAATGTAATTTTTACATAGATTACAGAGGGTTAATCTTTAACTGAAAGATTCAGCCTAGACAAAAACACAGAGCTACAACTGCCACCTCCATAATGCTGTTTCCATGAGAATTTCTTTCTATGTGACTATATAAGGCATGGTTCCTAGACGTCTTAATGACAGACAGCCTTTCATGAACCATCACATTTTACAGCACAAGAATCTGCCTTATACCTGCTCCTCAAAATAAGAATCCTCCAGAAAACTAATGTATGTTAACAGGTTTATGGATTAAGAATTTCATGCAGATGAAATTATGTTCAACATCCCCCAGGTAATACACTGGACTATTTCAACATCCAGGTTCAAGCTAAAATTTGATTAGAATATCTCAGCTCTGCCATGCAGCAAAAAGAAAAAAAAAAAAAACTGTAATTCTTTGTAACAATCAAGCAATCTTTCATAAGAAATTCTGCAAAATGAATGGAAATCGATGCAAAATATAATTTTGCAGAAAGCTCACATATAATTGCATTGAGAAATACTGTGGTAATCTTTTCTTCTTGCAGGAGAAAGCTAGCAGTTGAGTGGGATGTGGCAGTGCTCAGAAAGTACATGTTAATTTGACAGTGTAGTACAGCAGGGAAGAGTAATGGAAGAGGAAAATTTGGTGACACTTAATAACCAAATCTGTGCAAACCAATATGAGTATGACAGATGAGCTCTTGAAACCAAATGAAACTCTAATGAAATCTAGTTAATTGTTCCACTCCTGATATTTCACACATCAAGTGTAAAGAAGGAATTAATGGCAAAGTAAATCCTCCACCAACTAGGAACAAAACTTACTAATTGTCAAAGCAAAAAAGAATGGAAAAATAATGGATTTTTAAAGTGCTGTTTCTAAAAGGAGATTTTGCTCAACAATTTCAACACATCTAGCTGGAAGGAAGGATTTGCCTAAGTGACGTTTCAATTTCCCCAAGCATAAGACAAAACTCTTAGAATAGAAAGAAAATATATGTTCTGGCATTTGCACTGATGATACAATTTTGTCATTCCTAACCTTGATAAAGCATCTATTTCTGATCTGAGCAGTATTTTTAAGATACTTAATATGGGATACAAGGTAGTTTGCTTCCCCTCCTCTCTCCTCCCATTTCCTTTCTTCCCTCTCCTCTCCTTTCCTTTCCTCTCACATACAAGCTCATCTATGCTCTGTCTCATCTTATAATCATGTTTCAAAGCCAGAAAATATTGAATCAAACCTTTCATAAGAAATAATATAAAATAAAGGCCTTAAAACTAATGGCCTTATTTAACTAGACACTTCAGTGTTCCCAAGAAGAACCGTAATAGTAAAGAAATAGTACTGTTCTTTGCAAAATTTCTTGTTAGGTAGTAGAAAAAAAGCTGTAAGGACAGAAAGTGTCTAAATCTTAAAAAATGTCTAGAAAATATCTCTGACTGTAGAATTACAGTACAGTTCTAGGTGTAAATACATGCATAGTCATGGAAGATTATATCCAGAACTGCAAAGTCTTCCAATTCTTTGTGGAACATAAATTCTCTTGAAAAGTATTTATAAAATATAAATGATCTTAAAAACAACAACAACTGCAACAAACAAATAACCTGGACACGATGCTGGGCAACCTGCTTTAGGTGGTCCTGCTTGAGCAGGAGATTGGACCAGATGACCTCCAGAAGTCCCTTCCAACTTTAGCCATTCAACCTAAACAACTTAATGGAAACTTGGGTCTTTCTGGGAAAGTAGCCAGAGGCCAGAAAGGATTTCTGGGGTGTCCTAAATGGTCTAGATATCTCTGTTTAGACACTTGAATGTGGTCAAATGATAGCAGATAAGGAGTAGAGATGGTGGTATCCATATAGACAACACAACTCAAATAAACCATTACTGTACAATAAAAGATTTTTTGAAGAAATTCTCTGCATATACCTCACTTCAGCTGACTCAGATACACTTACCTTAGATAGGAACTGGAAACTTATCAGTATTTTAAGAAGATTTTGAGATACTTCTATCAAACTAGCCATCAAGTTAAGAAGCATGATCATCTGAGTGGCACTGAGCATGAAAGGTTGCCTGATCTCAGATATGAGCTCAGGACATCTTGGAAATGCATGTGCACTTGGAACATGGAATTAACATGCTACGAATTGATTATCACTGTTAGGAGAGTCAATGTGTAGTTTTATTAAGCTACGGGAATGCAGAAAAGTACTAGATCAATTCCAGACTTAGGAAAAACAAGCATTAGACAATAGTTAAATTTAATAGTTAAAATACGGAAGAGCAATGAATGAACTTGAAAGACAACTTTCAGGCTCCATTGAAAATGTCACTTTGTTAAACTCTCTTACTAGCAAAGAACAAAATGCACCTAAGGAGCTAAAAGGACCAGCTGAAAATAGGAAAGACAAATTATTAATCTACAGCTGTTTGAGGTAAAATTTCCAAACCAGTTTCTTTCATACTATTTGCATGAGTATCTGGGTTAATTGTATTTTACCAAAACTTACAGAAGTTTTCTCCTTGTCTTAAAATAGCAGATACAGGTAAGAAAAATTCATTTTAATACTTTTTTTTCCTTGGTGTACTTACATTAATAAAAATATGATTATTAAAAAATGTATGAATCATTTTAACTAGTTGCTGGTCACAAGCTCCCACAGAGACATTTCCTTGATATTTCCAAATATAGGTCACTTTGCTTGGTTAGAAACAGAGGGACTGCCATCCATGTTTCTACAGAGTTGGATGCCAAGAGACACAGCCTGTCTCTCTGAAACACATCAGGTGGATACTCTCTAAGGCACCAAATAGTTTTGCTTTTCAAGTATGTTACACCTACTGAGAATACCACTTTCTTAGATAGATGGAACAATGTGCATGATCATAGAATCATAGAATCACAGAATATCCTGAGTTGGAAGGAACCCCCAAGGATGGATCATCGAGTCCAACTCCTGGTTCCACATGGGACTACCTAAAAATTAAACCATATGTGAGAGTATAGAATCAATGGTTCTTGAACTCCGGCAGGCTTGGTGCCGTGACCATTTCCCTGGGGAACCAACTGCCCAACCACCCTCTCTGAAGAACCTTTTCCTAACATCCAATCTGAACTTCCCCTGATGCAGCTCCATGCCATTCCCTCAGGTCTTATCACTGCTCACTAGAGAGAAGAGATCAGCACTTCCCCAGTCATGAATTATTACAATGACAATAAATATTAGCACAGACTATTAAAGAGGACTAATATACCAAGCTAAAAGGATATAAGTACAGCTTTCAGAGACATCCTCCAGACTGGTAGAAACACACGAATGAAGTCATTTAAGAGTTTAAGAACTGTATATAAGACAACAGATCGTGGTGAATCTAAGTGATCAGAAAATATGCTAATATTGGCAGGAATTGTCCCATTATAGGCTTATAATGGATAGCTCAGATTCTTCTCAGTTAGCAGTCTGATCAGAATGTCAGGAATTACAGGTTGTAGAAAACTTGTCCACACCAGAGAACCCTATCCAGATGTTGGCACATTTTAATGAGTCCTTTCATACTGTGTATTTCTGCTCTATAAGCAAGTGGGTCTACACTTCACCTGAGAAACACTTATGGTAGAGCTCCACCATTCATGTGTCATTTCTGGAGTCTCAGGAACTTTCATTGATCTAGTCTGCCATCACTATAGTACCGAAGCACTAGCAACCACTAGTTTACATGTAAGAAACGGTTGAGAATATCATACTCCTCCTGTCCTTGGAAAAGTTTCTGCCAGCAGCTTGATGAAGAGGAAATCAGATCAGTGTGATCCTGTTTTGTAGAAACATAGCTGGGCAGAATAAACAGGCAAAGTCCCATGTGAATGTCAAGTGATTCGATCTATGAACATACACCTCTTGCAGACAGAGTTGTGAATTCTATCTTGGTTTACCAATCTCATAGCTAGGGATTATCGTTTTCAAATGGAAACAACAGATGAAACTGAGAAAGACCTATAGAATAGTTTTTGCTTCTTGCTCTAATGGATTCTCAAGAGACAACTCTGACAAAGAACAGTGCATTGCAACTAGGAAAGCTCCAAAATTGCATAGAATAAGCCATATTTAAAAACGCCAATATTCAACAGTCTAAAGTGATAGCATTTTAATGGACAGCTGCATTTCTAAGATAGCAGGGATAGAGGAGATGCAAAAAGGTAGTACAGATTTCCTAAAAGCTTTGTACAGTCATATCTGCTATTCAGACAGGCTTCTGTGAACTCACTGCTTGTATGAATGCAGGGAAAGAATAAGAGGATCTCCATCATTTAATTTTTTTATTCTCCTTTAGAAAAATCCCTTCAAAATCTTTGTAGAATGAAACACCACTTAGAACACTCAAGACAACTTGGTAAGATCACCTGTCTCCTTCAAAGATGAGGGAAGCTGAGAATATATATAACAGAGGTGACATTTTTTTTTTCCATTGGATAGGTCATAATCTACTGGACCTTCTGGGACCTTTCATTTCATTTATAATCCAGTGGATCATTAGAACCTTCCTCTAGTGGGATGTCCACAGGTGATACCTGAAAAATTTGTACTGAAAACAAAAAACAATGAAGTTCTGTTCACAGCAATCCACTTTTCTACAAGCCACAACATAGTTTTGTGTGTGTTGAATACTGCCTATGAAGATATCTGAGCCACTATTTGCCCTTTAGGTATAACAGTCAACCTCTCTTCAGGTTCTAGTCACTGTGGTTAGCCAGGAAGTAGACGGTTCACATTTGTGGTATGGCTCCTGACTGTAAGGTTTGTGTGGTTAAGGTGAAAGAACATGCTATATTGCTCTCAGCTTTTCTCACTGGAAACTTAGAAAGGCTGCTGTTCCATTTCACGTGAAAACAAACTTTCAAACCTCAGTATTCTTCATAACAAAAGTACCTCCTAGATTTCAAACACTTCCTTGGAATTGGATGGTAGAATCAAAAATTAAAGAGTTCATATTTATCCTTTGAGCTTTTAGAGTGTCTAAGCAACTCTCAACAGATATATATTATATTTTTGGGTAAGAGTGACTTGCTTCAAACTGTCCCTTCTGGAACACTTGTTTTCAGTCCCTACAGAAAGGGACTGGACTCAGCTTCCTTGCACGTCCCCCCCTGCCTTTTCCGCTCTTACCCCAAAAGAAAAGGAAAATTATTAAAACTGACAGAGTGGCTAATTTCTCCATCAGTCAGACATACAAACACAGTAGGAAAGAACAGACCTACTATTTTCTCACATACATTGTTCAGTAACTTGGCTGATAATTTCTCTTACTTCCACAGGTTAATGCATTCATACCATGTTTAAGCTTCAACACATCTTCCTGCAGAGTGTTTCTAAAATGTAGCCTCTATCTGCCCAGCTAAAAATTGCTGCCCAAACCACTGTCTTGTATCTATTAAACTTCAGCTCCTTGATTTTGACCCATTCAAGAACTCTTCTACAAAAATCACCTTCTTGGTCCATTGCAATGAGCATGCTTCTCTCTTCAGCTCTCACTGTTACTTTTAAGGCAATTTGTGGCATACAAATTCTTTATTAATATAAACCTTCACAAATAATCAAATAGTCTTTCATGTGCTGACCCATTACTACTATTTTCCTATTTTTACTTCTGCTAAGAAGTCATGTAGCAGAATTGAATCTCTACAATACTTCATGAGTCAAAGGGATTGTAAAACAATTGTAAAACTTCCTATTTCAATTAAATTGACAGCTGTAGAAAAATTAACTTTAGTATATATTATGTTACTGACAAAGATAATTCCTTGCTTGCCTCAAATCCACTGCTGCTGCTATACAGCTCTGTGGAGATTCAGGATCAATTTACTTTGAAATAACACTGAATCTTCCAGTGTTTTTTTTTGATGCAGACTTGAACTGCTGCTCCAACAAACTGTCTAACCTACCAAACACACTCAGGAGAACTGAGTATGAAGAAGTAGTTCATTAAATCAATCATAATTAACAAATAATTGCAGAAACAATATTACAATTGTTTTAATTAGCATATTCCTCATTTGGAATAAATTGGAAATCAAATGATCACAGTCTCCTGAGTAATTTACACAAGTCAATTTTCCCTCTCTAAAAAAAAAAAAAAGCATCACAAGCAGCTCAACTTATCACATAGCACCGTAACAGATACCAGTACAGAAGTAAATCTTGCAGATTATTTGTTTTTTATTTTAGAAAAAAAAGGTTTTAGTGTTAGATAATCAGAAGTGATGATGAAAACATTTTAATCACGTTTCTGATTAAATGTGGGCAAACACATTATTGCTCTCCTTCTGTATCTAACAGGAAAGAAAAAAAAGACAGGGAGAAGAAGGGAAGAGAGAAGAGAGTAAGAACAAAAGGAAAAGAAGGGAGCCATCCTGAAGACCAAATATTCTAAATCCAGAAAATTTTGATGAGAGTTTTATTTTCAATTGGTCTTAAAAAGGACTTTTTTAATGTACAAAGTGTTTTATGACTTTTAATAACTTTCAAAAATTCCATGAAGATACAAAGATGAAATGCCAAGTGTTTAGCTGATACTTACACCTTGACTGCATAATATTTTTATGTAAACACATAATGGGAAGGAAAACAGTCAAAAAAGTAGAGATGTTCACTCCTCGATTAGGTTACCTTGAACATTATAGTATTATTAGCACTTCAACTTATGTTATTTAATTATTCTGTCTGTCTGTACCAACTTAAATGAAAGAAGGCTGTTGGGGGTAGTGGGAATACAAGACACGCATTAGCAATTTCCAAGGAGAATGCCAGGAGTTCTTAAATGAACAAGGAGTAAACCAATTGTGATGTTTACTTGCTTCTTTCTAGCCTAGTTAATAGGCAACTGTGTTTTGTTCTAGTCTTTAGATAGAAAACAAGGCATTAAGCTATTAAACCCTTCTGCTTAGAGAATAAAGAGTGAGCCAAATTTTAAGGTAATTGCAATAGCTACAATACTGGTAAGCAAAGAATGAATTTGTGGAGACATAATAGGCATATAGACTTTTTTTTTGAGCAACTTCCTTTCTTCCAGCCTTCTCTGTTGATATGTATAACACCATGGTCAATCTTAAAAAAAAAATAACAATCTACAAATATAAAGGGACATATGCTATGTGTTTCCAAAAAAATGAACTCCACAGATATGACAACTGATCAGTAGAGTTAAGTTTAAAAGTAAATTTTAAATGAAATTTTATTTACTTTCACTTAATCTCACAGTCTGACTGTCAATATAAAGACTAAAAGTCTGTAATTTGTAAGTGGCTTAAAAATATCTGTAATCAATATGAACTTTCATAGTTTTACAGCAGCCCAAGACATGCAGTAATCTCAGTAGAGACGTATGCAAGTCTGAATAAAAGTCACTGTCTGCTTCTTAAAATTGTCATCTTCCTTCTGCCTCAGTTAAACCACACGTTATTCTAAAGCCAACATTGTGGTATTTTTACTATAAGAAAGACAAGGACTCAGTATACATTGATGAGTTCCAAGGTTTTGCCAGTTTTCAAAGCCAGTTCATTGATAAAGCCCATTAAAAAGGGAACACCATCACACTTGTATGACTTTGCAATTCTCGGGTGAAGAGTGGCAGAGCAATAAGATTTTTTCTCTGCATGGCTAAACCTCTAAGAATTCATGCTGAAAAGTAAGAACCGCGAATCTTCTAGTGGTATGAGTACTCCTTAATTCATCCTGACTAGAGAGACTGACTCAGAGCAAATATAAATATTTCATCATAACTTCACTGTGGATGTGGAAGTATCACCATATATCAAGATGTGAAAATTTTAAAGGTAGGCATCAGACAAGGGTTCTCAGACAGTTAAAGTGGACTAGAGTTTAAAGCAGTGCTTGCCTACCTTCTCCTGAAGCTGATATGTGTGATAAAATGTCTTAAAAAAGAACATCCATACAGCTGTTGGTAACTCAAATTCATAAACTTAGGGTCAGGAAATCCTATCTGTACCTGTCCCACATATAAGAGCACAGAATTAGGAAGTTTGTCCCCTGAACAGTACATTCATCCAATAGCAGACCCAAAAGAGGAAAAAAAGATAATCCCAGTTCTTAGGCACTAAACATGAAAATCAGTTTTCAGTTTTAATTAAGGGATCATTCCTTCACAATTTAATGTTTATTGAAATATTTGTAAAAGGCAAAGCCCCTATGATCTTATTTAATCTCTATTTTACACTGCATGCTAAACGTAATACATAAAACACAGCTTAATTTAAAAAATAAATACAGCGTTTTACAGAAGATTTAAAATGCATAAGAATTAAAAAATATTCAAGAATAGTGAATTAGAAAAGGAAAATGGGAAAACAGAAGCAGAAGCCAAGGGGGGATCTTGGAAGAGTCTGAATTCCTATTCCAGAGATCTATTGCATGTTACCAAAACTGTACTTCTCTGCAAGTACTTTCAGTCTTCTTGCTACATCTGTATCTCCTGCCAGGCAGCTCATCAAGACACCAAAATTAGATACCTCTCTTTCTCATTGCTGCCATGTTCCTCTCCCCTATTATCACAGCCACTGCAAAGTTAAATTACTGCTCAGGTACAAGCTGAGGTTTTCAAATACTTGTTCAATGGACGTTGCTCAGTTTGATGTCTCTATATTGCATAGGATTATTAGTTTTACTATGTACCTTGTCTGAGGTCAATCATGTTTAAATGTGACTTTTCTTAGGCAAATAACAATGGAATTATTTTTGATATTACATTCAATTTTGCCAGGTTGTAAAGACAATTTATTGTTATGCCAGGATAAATTGCAGTCATGTGCCAGAATTTTTTCAAAGACAGCTTCTCAGTCCTTATACACTTATTCCTTTGATGTGCAATCTTACATATGGCCTGCGTTTTCACTCCTGAACAAAGATTACTATTATTTATAGCCCTCAGCTCAAAATCCTCCATCCCAAGTAATTTCTTCTCCTTCAGTTGTTGTAAGTCTCCAGAACTATATGAAAACAAACAAATGAACAACATCATCCCAAACCAAAATAAATGGAAAAAAGCTCAGGTAGTAAAAAGCTGGAAGCCAAGCTTCAGGCATGGCTGGAAGTGGCTACCAAGATCACAGCTGATCTCTGGAGCAACACAAGGAAAAATCAACACTTCAGGACCTTGAAGAAAAATCTTCCAAGAATTCCAATAATATCTGCAAAAAGGAGGGCAAAGGAGGAAAAGCTCAACCAAGTAAGTTTGTAAAGACAGAAGGGGTCAAAATGAAGGAACGGAACACTGAAGACATTTTTGACCTCTTTCATGAACACATTCCTATCTTGTGAGGAGGTGGCCTATGCTGGAGAAAATTCCAAACACACATCCCCATTAGTACATAGGCTTATTTTTGGAATCACAGATGATGTAAGTAGAAAGATACTCACATGCACATTTACTGAATCTACTTTTCCTTATGCTGACGTTACAGAGAGACTTCAGCCTTAAAAGGTAAAGTTTCATCCTGTATTTTTATGTGACTACAAAAGCATTCATGAAGGTTGTACCAAAGAAACAGATGGGGGCGGAGGGAAGAGTGGAAAACAGTTAATCAGGTAAAGGGGTTATCAGGTTGTATCACTCTGAAGAGTATTACAAAATCTAAGAATGATTTTTAGCCTTTTCGTAATGCCTTGCAGCCTTTTGACAAAGCAGTTGTTTGATGAGCTATGAAATTGCACACCATACCTGCTGCATTCTGAAGAAAATGGAAATACTGACAATGTGCAGGTCCACTGTTTGTGACATAGCACAAGGAACACTTGGAAGTGCTATGCCTAGGACAGTTATTGTCCTACTTCCTCTACAACTTCAAAGCCTACTCTTAAAACAAGCTGGTGAACTAGGAGGACTTCTTTCTTCATTTCACGCATAAATACTATGAGCGATTTGAAAGCATCAGCCCTCAGTGCTAGATGTTCCTAGCATCCCTTTCACGCTCTCTATGCAACTGAACAACACAAGCACAGGGATATAGCGTCTTGCTTTTACTGTAGCACTCACAAAAGTATCAACAGCAACTGGATCTTAGAGACACCAACAATCATTTTTCAGATCCAGTCCATCTTCTCTCATATCCCACTGCAATGACATGTCTGGCATAACAGGCGCCACTCTCTACCACGGTCTCCAAGCAGTTGCTTCTCATAATCATGCCTACAGCTGGAAGCTTTCTGTCTTCTTATAAAAAACCTCCCTTTCCAGGATTTCAGTGGGAATTTTGCAAACCTGTCAGTAAGTTTCTCTCATAAATCTGTCATCATGCCAATTTCCACTGTTCTAATAGTTTTCAAGGGGACAACTGCATTTGCTTGACAATTTGGGAACACATAGGTGCTTTTCTAGAAGATATCTTTGCACATGTGACACACACTAGCTGAATAATAATAATGATTACATTAAATTCACAAATACGAAGCCATTCGGTGATAGAAGAAAAATGTAGTTCCACTGATTTCTTCACAGTAGAATATTCAAAACCTACCAAATAAAGACCTGAATAAAGATTTAACATGTTTAGAAAGAAACTTGATTTTTAGATATTCCACTGGAGATTAATCAAACTGCTTAAAAGAGAGCAATTATTTATTAGAATTTTACAAACTGTCAAGAATTCTGTAAATCAAGTGATGAAGATATAGGTCATTTATTTCAGAAGAAAACTTTTTTTTTTTTGAAGTATGAAAAGAGAAAGCTGAACATAATTTAAGCTTCTAGTCTTGGTATCAAACCAAGGCTGAGTCATAAAATCACTTTGAAGGCAGCTGTAATGATATAAAATGTTACTGTGTACCAGCTGTTCACTGAGAGTACTCTGTTAAGAGACTGCCCCTTCCAAAAATAAGCTGTGGTATCCAGTTGAATCAGCACCGATTTTAGTGAAAAATATGAACTACCTGAAGTGGTAATTTTCCTTGTAGTAAGGGAAAATGAGATTTTACACAACCTGTGCTAGATACAAAAGAGAATGCATAGACCTTGTTTATGAAACACAGACAATGTTTTAGTTACCAACTCTAATGGCAAATTTGCTTCTTGTCTGAAAGACTTTCTAGGTGATGGAAAAAGCATAAGAGACTAAAAGTAATTTGACCAAAAATAGGAGTATATATTGAAATTGTGTAAAATATCCTTCTCCTCTAAGTATTAATGCAAGCGTACACCAGACATAAACTCTGCAGACATAAATACTTCAACATTGTCTTGTTTAATGGTTGCCTACCTACATGCCTACAGAAAATCTATAGAAATTTTTTTATTGTAACTTAAAACGAATACCTTTGTATCAAGTTCTCTCATTAGTATCTAAAGTTCTGGCTGAATCATGATAAAAGGAGAAAAGGAATAGGTGATATAAAAGGTGAGCAGGAAGGAATAAAAACAAAACCACTCAGAGGGACATCAGATGTGACCACACTGCAGTCACAAAAATAACTACAGTGCACCATACTGGCCAAGGTAGCTTTAAAGAAGTAAACCTACATAGTAACCTACATAGTAACAGAAATCTTGCAGTATCATTGCAGTACGCAGAATAGGTTGTGAAACTTGCCCCTAAAACCAGAGCAAATTGGTCTATGCTATGCTGTATTTTAATATCGGTTCTCAAGCTAAAGGCAGTTTAAAGATTGCAAAATTGCGAGTTTTGTAGGCACATTCTCTGTTAAGGTAAAATACTGGGGCTGCCAAGGAAGAATAAGGGAGTTAGTTTTTGCCTACCTTGCTCAGGTACCTTTAAAAATCCCAACCTATATATTTTTAAATTTAAAAATCCAAAAGAACAATGTTATAAATTATGAAAAGCAACCCATTTCTCTTAACGGAAAGCTTTCTAACTAAAGCAAATCAAAATGCAGAACACCACAGTCTGGAGTAAAAACTGCTATCGTGACTCAGGACTTACTCCTAGCCTTTTCAGTAGTTTACTGGGTGACTTCGTAAAATCAGTTTAATACTGTATGAATTTCCTTGCCTGTGATAATACCAAACCTTCTAAAGTGCTTTAAGACCTGCTAATGAAAACAGCACTACATGAAAGCTAAGTATTAATAGTATCTTTTTAAATATAATGGGCCAGACTTTACCCTAAATCCTGAATTACTTCATTAATTAAGTCCATTAAAATGTTTATAGTGTGCTTTTATACTTCTCTGCTAATGTTTGTAAAAATCTTTTTTAACATGAAAGAAACTGCATGTATAAGAAAACTGAAATTTAACTACAGAGTATACAATGGTCATTAAATATATAAAGTAAATTGAAAAAATAGGGATTTTTTATAAAGCATTTTGGCTATAATAATGATGTGTTACTTCTACCTATCTTATGCGCACATACTTCAAATAAAAACATGATTTTTCAGGACTATAGTTCAACTCTCATGGCATGAAGTTAAAACATGTGGACTTAGATTTTTTTTTTTTAATTTCTATTATTTTGCAAGGCAGATGACTGCTTACACAGTAAAATACAATGAATTAAATCAGAGGCAGACAGTATCTAGTATTTTTAAGACTGACAAGATGGGTGTGTCAGATAATCTACTTTTTTTGTTCTGTTTAAGACAAACAGGCTCTCTGGTGTCCTAAGAAGCCATTTTTATTGGAATTGGTCATTTAAAAGTTTACTTCTTGTGCTTGCTGCAGTGGCATAGGGAATAGTACATAGGAAAATTATATCAGGAGTCTGCCATGTTGCCACAATTACCTAGTTCAATTACATAATTGACCCTTTTATGATCTCTTCCACAGCAACCCATTTAGCTCTTAGACTTCTGGTCATCATCAACTTTTTTGTAACAAAACCAGCATTCATCCGCTTTCATGCTCGCAACTGAGTCCAAAAACTCCTGAAAATTCCCAAATTATCCCAGCAGATGTGATCTTATTTCAGAAGCTGTGGCCAGCTCACTAACAAGCTATGGCAGAGCTGACCACTGCAAAGACAGCTCTTATAAAACAAAGGGATTTTTTTTAGAAGAAACTGTATTATAACATTATAGCCCCCTTATACACACATCTAGATAACTATGCAGCTAGAATATGGTATGATTCAAATTTTAGTATTTAATTCTACAGGAAAAGTCTCCTCACTTGAGATTTTATATCCAGCTCTATTATGAGACCTAAACTTAGAAAATATGAGAGTTGACGCCCTATCCACGCATCTGTTAACCTTCCATTTAAAAAGCTGTTCTTCTTAACCTTCCCACTGCACTGCTCCACCTTCCCTAACAGGATATCAGCCCTGTACCCCGCAGTCCTCCCTCATCATCGCTCTACATTATGATCCTAATCCACATCATCTGCCCCCTCTTCTCTCCTAGTAAACATTTCATCTTCCCAGAAAATGACTCAAATCCTATGCTTTCTAACACTTTTTACCTGGCATTCCAACCAAGCAAACCACACCAAGCACCAACAGCTGCACAGATGCATAATGTGCTTTATCTAACTCTGAATCTAATTGTAAGCCGAATATCACAGTATAATGGCATGTAAAAATAGAAGTTCAGGTCTGAGGTACAGTGTTGCTTGTCAACATAGTGTTTTCCTATTTAGTGCACTTTGTCTCTTCAGTGCTTTCCCTCAGCACTAACTAGTCCTCACACCAGTCTGCTAAGGTATTGTTTCTCGTTCCTGAATTGTTTGTTTTATCTTCACATGTTCATTGTACAATACAGAAACATTGTAAAATGGAGGCAATACTGACCTTTGATGGTATAAGAAATAATTAATATGGTATAAGAAATAATTAATATGAATCCGTATTTAAGAACTAAGTATTGTTATGCTACCACTACTACAATTACTATTATTAAATATTATCAAAATATCTGACAAGTCCTTTCTTTACTGAGCACCATCTGTTCATCTTTGAATTGAGGGAAAAAGGATATTTACATTAACTCAGAGCAGTTACTTTTTATTTCCGTGTCTCCTGGCTTTCCTGGGCTCATTTTTTCTTATTCCTACAGTGGCCAAAACTTCACAGACAAGATACGTGCACTGTGCCAAAAAATATTGTTTGTATTAACTACCATCCATTAACTTCAGTTCCAAGAGAAAACTGCGACCCTGATGGCAGAATGGAATCATTAAAGGCTTCACAGAGATACCCAGGAACATGGGAGTGGGTCACTGAATCTACTTCTTTGTATGAACAGGCACTAGTGCTGTAGGACTTCAGTACTAAACTTCTGAGAGACCATCAATGGACATGCCATGAATTACAGGTTCCAAAACAGCTTCTCTTAGCAATTTAAGACATACAATAATAAACCAAACAAACAAACAAAACAGAGCTTGTGTTGCAGTAAATTGGCAGGAGAGATTAAGAATACTTCAGATGTCCTTGGTTCTTTCATCTCCATAAAGTTCTTGGGGTGAAAATACCCAGAAGATCCTCTGATAAACCTAACATTCATGAAGCTGTTACAATAGTTCCTGAGTAATCCATATGGTGTTAACATCTGCCACTTTTCAATATAATATTCATTTTTTTCAGTGCCACATTTCTCACAGATAGCATGAATGACTACAAAATAATGATTTTGTAATAATTCTGCTTCCGAGAAAACATAAAATGGTGATAAACTGCCATTAAGTTTGGCATGTGAAGCCTGGTGCAAAGCCTACTGAAGTCAATGAATGAATATATGATACTGCCTCAGAACAAATTTAAGGACTGTATTTCTTAACATGACCATTTGCTTAATGTTTTTGTGGGGTTTAGTGCTAATTTTATTACAATAAAAATTGTGGCTTTAACAAATTGCTAGTAAATAAAATAGATTGTCAAAGTATTTTTAGAAGCAACTTACTTTTTTCTAGCAATGTGTAATTATAACTGTCAGAATTCTCTGGCACCATTTTTCAGGAACAGATATATAGTAGTTTAACTCTTTATTTTGGAAGCCTAGTATTATATTAAGCTACATTTTCTATTCTGTTCACACTACTAATATGTGAAGTTTTAACAGGATGCAAGCCTTCTGTTTATTTGTTACATCTACTTATGTCACATGGTAAAGACATACAAACCTTTAAAAAGCAAACCATATAATGAAATTGTTAAGAAATAGAATGCATACCTGTTAACAGTTTAAATGCAGTTTAAGCTTTCAAATATTGAAAACTAAAGCTTTCAAATGTTATAAAGCCATAAATCCAATTTTGTTTGGCGTTTACATTTGAACATAGACCTTTTTTTTCAGTGTGGTCTCCAAATGATCAGTTAGTGTTTTTCCCTGCAGTAAGTGTATTAGTATTTCTAATTAGCTCTATGGAACATAAAACAGATTTGTTCAGTCTGTATGTAGAAGGGGCTAATAATATGATAAAAAAAAACTAAAAGCACTAATTTTGCTGTCAATTCTATATCCTGGCAATTATTTATATAGGCTGCACTTTTCTTATGTTAATTAGTGATGTTTCAAAAGACTTAAATGGTGGAAAAACATTTTCTTTTCTTTTCTTTTTTTTTTTTTGAGAAAAAGCAATGCATTTTGACCTGTTTTTTTTTTCTTTCTTCTAGAAAAAGACAAGGTTCATTACTCATTTGAGTTGACTAGCTAACTTCAACTTCCAATATGTGAGCAAAGCTACCTGTATGTGGAACTGTTGTATGAACTGGTGTCTATAAAAGCTGTCTTCTCCTGATATTAAAATAGCCACAGGTTTGGATTTTTAGTTTATCTTTAAGTGTTTTCGAAGACACACACACCCTGCAGAGAAGAGACAGTTTATACACGCAGAAGGCAAAACCATCAGGTACTTCAGCAAAGGGGCCGTTTGCATAGAATAAATTGCCTTAGTACACAATTCTTTGGTAGCAGAGATATGTTGAACAGACACATGACTAGAAGTATTTCATACTTCTACCCAGCCTGGCTATGTAAGAAAAAATTGCAGCATAGACCCTATCTCAGTATTTTCATATTTTGGGGACTGAAAAATGCTCCTGTTTAACTATGGACAATTGTGATTCTTAGCTGATCAAAGATGAGGAAAGGAAAAATGTAACCTTCAAACCCATCATTTCTCCCTCCAGGTACAAGAATTGTACACTCAAGGAAGTGAGATAAAAGCATCTGAGTTCTTTGTCTGTATGTGCAGAAAAGTTACTCTCCATTAGTTTATGCTAAATTCACATTTTATTTTCTTCACCACTAAAAGAAATAAAAGTTTCCATTTTTCCTTTCATTGCATCTAAGCACATTCTTAAAATGCCTTCTTATTGCCTCAATTTTTACTTAAATTGAGGTAAATAAGATCTACTATTACAGCCCTGTGGAAAATATTCAGAAATAAATAAAAAAAATAAAATTGCATGACAAAAATTGTTTCAAAAATGAATGTGAGATATCAAGTATTTAAAGCCAGGAAAGGCAATGCTAGTGTAAGAATTTCAACCTTTCTCATTGTATAAATTCCAAAAAAAAAAATCTTTTTAATATGTCATTTCTCTGTTTTTCATATTATAGCATCTGATCTGAAGGGTACTTAATCTAATTAATACATTTAAGAACAAGTTAAGAACATTACATGGTTATTTCTGATCTACCACAAATTTCAACATAATGTACCAATGATATTTTGCTGTAGAATTAACACAGAGACTTCAAACAATCTGGTATTTTCAATTTGTAGCAAAACTAATTAGATGGATACATTTTGTCAAAGTATTGGGCCCACTGTCCGCTTTCTCTTTAATCCAAGAGCAGTTAAGTGCCTCTTTACCTCACAAAAGCTGAAATGTGAAAACTACCGCCAGGCCTCCTGAGGAATACGCTGCCTAGGGACACAGGGAGCTTCGCATCTCCACCTCCTCCCTGGATTTTCTAGGAGACCCCTCAACATGAAGCAGCGCGGGTTTTGCATGGTCCAGGGGAGGTTATTCACTTTGTGCTTTGTGAAGTGCAATGGGCACTCGAGTCTGGGAGCTCTGCACAGCACCGACTGCGTTCAGGCTAAAAGCGAGGAAGAAAGCAGCAGTGTTCCAGCCCTGGTATTTTACTGGTTGCTTAGGCAACACCACTCCACTACCAGGAAACTGGTAACATGGAAAAGTAATCTCACTGAATGGGAATCCACTCAATTTGGAATCAGAAATACCCAGCTTATGAAGTAGTACATTTTCTGCATTAAGATGAGAGAAACTGTCCTTTTGTTTTTGTTGAGTATTTTACACCAACAAAACTGGAAAAGAACTGATATCAACAACTTACATTCTTTCCAAAATGCACTGAATGATTAAGAAAGCTGAATTTTAAACTTGTTGTTCAGACAAAAATAGTCACTGATATTTAGCATCAGCTTCGTAATAAGCAAAGCATTAAAATGTTTTGGATTAATTTGTGTAATAGATATACGCAAGATTTATGGAAGCCATTCTCTTACTAACTTCACAGGAAGCTTTACATCAGTAAGACATAATGGATAAGTTCTTCATGAGATTCTTAAGCTGAATGACCCAGCTGACATCCCAAACAGCAGAGCATAGGTTTTGTAAAATCATTGCAATCTAAATACTAGTACTATTGTACCAAATCAAGGTGGTCATAGCACACTCCTGGCACCACCTTTGATTTTGCTGATGGGGTTCTGGTGACATATCAAAAAAAAAAAAAATCCAGTAATCTATACTTGCACTATTTATATATATATTAATAATGGAATAAAGAATATAAATTGTAGCATTAGTGTTACTTACGCCATAGTATTTTAAGAATAGTATTTACAGTAAAGCTAGTTTTAATTTTAGCAATCCTCCAGCAGTATCTAAAAGAGTGTAGTCTTCCTAGGTACCCTGGATTTCATTTGAACAAATGAATATAATATGACCCAGAAAGAAAGGTATTTGGGATATGTTAAGCTACGAGGACAATACAAACAAATAAAGAGTTGAAGTGGGTTCACAGCCAAGAGCTCAGTATTTAGCATATTCTATTGAATTTGAAAAATAGCAGATGTGTGGTCATTCTTTGTCTTTTAGAAAGGGAGAGGCTCCATTTAAAGATCAGAAGACCAGTAATAAAAGATGTTAGGAAAATAGTGATCAATGCCCAGCAACTACATCTTAGAATAAGTTACTTTCAGAACATCAGATATAGAAGAATAATCTAAATCATAGCAATGAGGCAAATATGAAAGTAGATACTGAAGCTGCTAACAGCTCTTCTTTACGTAGTTTAGTTTGAATGTAAAATTCCAAGACTTGGTATTTAACCCCATTTCTCAGAGAGATACTCAAAATACTGATTTTATGTATAATTTCCACTAATAAATCTGACAATAAATATGTCATCTATTATAGGGGCTGCATTTCCTATTTTATACTGAATGTAGACATAAGCTTCTGTCTCTATAAAGAGAAAACAAATTTTAGTTTTCTGGTGTGTCATAGGTTAGATTACAGCCCAACATTCCTGTACTGTTGGATATATGCCCTTACAGCTCTCGTCATTTGATGTAAATGCCCAAGAATTCTGGATCCGTATTTCAGCTTTTAAGAGAAATAAAAATTAATATGTCTCTATTTTTTTTTTTCATTTTAAAATATGGATGCTGTGAGAACCTCAGCTTTAGCTGCCTTACAAAATGGATTGTAGTCATCTCCCCATTTTTTCAGGTTTTTCTCCAGTATTTTACTGCCTGCTTTAAAACCAAACCAAACCAAAACAAAACAAAACAAATGAAAAAAACCTAGAACCATCTTCTTCTCATAACAGCACCTTCATTTCCCAATATCAAACTGAAAGGCTTGTATCGCTTGCTTTCACAGTGCCGTACTATCTGCACACAGAAAAGGATGCAATAATCCACCTTGCAAAATGCACATAAATAAATTAGTAGTTAGAAGCACAGACATTTATACAACTGCTTTGATCCAAACATCATGAAACACTTTTTAACTACCCCTAGCAGGCAGCTACCTCTGAAGAACACAATGGAAACTATTCATCAGACTAAAACACGCAATATTGCATATTTTTTTTGCCATAGAAATTAAAGGATTTACTTCCCTTGCCTACTATTTTAAATAGACAAACTAATATGACCTATACGGGTGAAACTGTGATCAGCTTCTGAATGATGCATGAGCAAGGACAGAAACAGGATCAGTCACAGCTGAAGTCCTTTCACTCTTGTTTATTTTTCATAAAACATTAAAGTTCTGTGTTGGAAATCCTGGGAAAACAGAGCATGTCTATGCAGGGGCATGCACGAACACTTGCTTAACTTAGAAGAATCTTTCTCTGCATAGAGTTTAAATACTTTAAATATGAAAGTACTTAATTTTGTTTTTGCAATGTAAGTCACGTTTGACGAAGAATGTGCCATTTATTATATGAATTAATTTTGATTATTACACTGATAGCACCAAATCAAATCAGTATGTTTCTGTTGTTTAATCAACTAAGCATTAATTGCATTGACTCACAGTTGGCATAAAGCACATTTCAAATGTTAGATAGCAAAATATTATGCAAAATTTGAAAAAAAGTCCAGTGGTAACCCACAGTTATGTACTTTAGACAGCATAACAATTTACACTGATAAGTCTACTGCAATGTTCAAGAATTTGAAGAAGGTTTCTATTAAATTGTTATCTTAAACTGACTCAAGTATTTCAAACCCAATAATAAATACTTCGATTAAAAATATTTTTTGGAAACTAATACTTACATCAAGAGACTATGAGAATCGCTTACACTGAAGGAAATGTCTCTGAAACTAAATTAACACTGACAGTTGTTTCATAAGGGCATGATGTTTTACTGATATTTCCCTGAAGAAAGCTCAGTTTCATGATAATGTAGCAAAAATAGGTCAAAACTTGAAAGAAGAGGATATTATACTGCAAGTTTTTAATGCAGGGAAAGATCAAATTTCCACCTGCAATTTTTGTGTTCATTTAATCTTCCCTGTAATAAATTACAGTACAATTGGCAGTGATTAGAGTACATTGCAATTTTCTTTTTAAAGATGCAAAATGAGCTTTGTGAACACAGCAACATTTTGAGTATCAATTTAAATTCCTTGGAGTGAATTTTTGCCATCTGGGAAATGCTTCACACTTAACTTATTTTCAGTAACTCTTTGCAAAATATCAGGGCAGCACAGTTTTCACCAAATCTTTCTTTATAACAAATCTATAATTCCGATATGCTGTCTAATTAAAAAAAAAAAATGCAGAATCACACTTAAACCATAATTGGGATAACTTTTGCGTCTGTTTTGCTTATTCAGGCTTTGAGCTTCCAACAGCTTTAGTAAATACCTCATTGGAAGGGTACATTTCTATTGTTAACCATACTTTTTAAGGCAGCCTGCACATTTACTGTGCATTTCCAGTTCCAGTCTAGTTCCAGACAGAAGATCAAACTCGACAAAAGATAATCCCATAAGAAAATATTCTATATACTTTCATTTCCCAAATATTATGGCACATACCATTAGACAATGCAAACACCTTTCACATATTGGATAAACATCTTCTATCCTACTACACTTTTTCATACATGGTATTCTAAAGTATGTAGCAGTATGTGCATTTTACTTGTCCCAGAAATCTGGATGCTCAGAAAAGCACGTCAGGTGAATTTCCATGCGTTTAAGATGTTTGTTCTCAACTGCACTTCAGCTTTTATACCATCAGTCAAAATCACTGCTAGTTTATGCAGACAAAAGCTGCAGTGATGTGTCATTAAAAGAAAATGTGTCTTCCCAACCTCAAACCAGGAAGGGACTATTAGATTTGTACTAAATCTGGGAAGTCTGAGAATAGAAAGGTGGCAAAATAAATAGCTTCAAAGGTCCACTTTAGCCACCGATGAAACCCTTTTGTTATCCTGGACAACCCCAGAACTGTCTCCAACATGATCCAGAGGTCCCCTCCTTAGTGATATAACACGTTCCGCCTTCGCTTTATATGAAATCTCCTTATAATCCTTACTAACATAGGAAGACATAGTTGACCCTGAATGCCTCAGCAACAGAGAAGACACTTCATTGCAATGTTCTCATAATATTTCAGAACTCATAGTTTTATAGAAAATGGGTAAGAAAATGTTCTGAAAACCAGATAGTAGCAAAGTGATTATAGCTGTGATGGTCTGAACTAAATGTCTCGTTCAAATACAACATAATTTTACATCTTCTATTTATATACTGCTCTGAATCTACACAGGGCCAGACTGTGTACTGCTCCTGATCTTCTGTGTATGTGTGAAAGCCTGCCATAAGACCTTGCACCAGCTAGCAAGACAGCTGTTCAAGAACAGCACACAGCAACTCTCGAACTCTTTTAATGCTGGGACTGAAGAGATAAACCAATCCTGTTTTCTTTTTGCAGATTATACATTACATATCTGAGAATACCAGCCAAGGAGATAATAACCTCTATTAAGGCTCAAAGTATTTTGCATGAACTTATACTCTTAAGAAAAGGTCAAAAACACTGGAAATGGAGTAAGTTTTTCCAAGATCCTCATGCTTTTCTAATAACCACCTATCTGTCAGGATTAATGGAAACTTCTTCGTTGGCATAATGTGTAATGAACAACAGACCCTTCTCTTTTTCTTCTTGCGCAGAGCAGATTCTGCCCATTGAGACAGATCATCTTTTATGCACCTCATTCAGAAGAGATTGTGACTCTCTGCCACAATTTAGCCCATAATTTTTTCTGAGTGCTAAGTGCTAAACTTAAAATTATGAATTTCATATTATTCTGTTTTTAAAAACAATACATTTCCTGAGCAGAGATTGACTCCACATCTGAGGAAGCCACAGAGAATGAGTTATTTCATCTATGGGTAGAAATAATTTTGCTTCTGGCATATACTTCAAAGCAATTTTTAGAATCTGAAACAGAAATAAGTGATGTACTGTACTAAAATGCCCCAATTTGATCTCTAGCCTTAGAAACACAGGAAGCATGAAGATTTAAATGCTTTTTTAGAGCACAGAATAATCCTAAGTATTGTCAGTTAAGCGTGCCAATGCAATTCAAATCTGTTTTAAATCACTGTTCAGACCTATCATGCACAAATTCTAGTTTAGAATTATAGATTTAGTTCAAAATGATATTCCACTGGTTTTGAACTAATGTATTTGCCTCCAGTGTTATTAGAAAGAAAAAGGTCTTTCACACTGGTAATTTTTAATGTGTTGGAGTCTGATTATATCTAAAATCTGCTAAACTCAGTAAGAATATTTCCACTAATACCAATAAGCTTCAGATCAGGCCCCTAGAGAATTTTAACTGGTAATCCGCATTCTGAACAAATTTCTCACTGAACTGAATAGATTTGCACTACCAAGTATTCTATGATATCTTCTGAAGATAATCATAACCATAGATATCTTACCAAATATTTAATTTTCCAAAATATATTTGCAAACTCGGGTCTATACAGTGACTTCAAAGAATTATATAGTCTATGTAACTACTGAAAGGTTTTCTCAATAGTTAGCATGGATTCAGCAACAGGAAGTCATGCCTGACCAGCCCGATAAGCTTCTATATCAAATCACCAGCCTGATGGATGAGGGGAGAGCAGTGGATGTTTTCTTCCTAGACTTCAGTAAGGCCTTTGACTCTGTCCCCCACAAGATCCTCACAGAGAAGCTGTTCAAGTATGGGCTGGATGAGCAGACAGTGAGGTGGATCAAAAACTGGCTGGATGGCCAGGCCCCAAGGTTCGTGGTCAGTGGTGCAATGTCTAGTTGGAGGCCAGTAATGAGTGGGGTATCCCAGGGGTCAATACTGAATCCAGTCCCGTTTAACATCTTCATTAACAATCTGGACGATGGGGTAGAATGAACATTCACTAAATTCACAGACCACATGAAACTGGGACGAGTGGCTGACTCACCAGAAGGCTGTGCTGCCATCCAGAGGGACCTCGACAGACTGGAGAAGTGGGCTGACAAGAACCTCATGAAGTTCAATAAGGAGAAGGGAACAGTCCTGCACTTGGGGAGGAACAAACCCAGGCACCAGGACATGCTTGGGGCCAACCAGCTGGAAAGCAGCTCTGCAGAAAAGGACCTAGGTGTCCTGGTGGACACTAAGTTGAACATGACTCAGTAATGTGCCCTTGCTGTGAGGAAGGCTAATGGTATTCTTGGCTGCACTAGGCAAAGTATCACCAGCAGGTCAAGTATACATACTGGAAAGAGTCCAACATAGGGCTACCAGGATGATCAAGGGACTGGAGCACCTCTCCTATGAGGAAATGCTGAGAGAACTGGGACTGTTCAGGCTGGAGAAGAGAAGGCTCAAGGGGGTTCTCATCAATGTACACAAATACCTGAAGGGAGGGTGCAAAGAGGACAGAGCCAGGCTCTTTTCGGTGGTACCCACTGCCAGGACAAGAGGCAATGGGCACAAACTCAAACACAAGGGGTTCCATCTGAACATCAGGAAGCACTTCTTTACTGTGTGGGTGATGGAGCACTGGCCCAGGTTGCCCAGAGATGTTGCGGAGTCTCCCTCGTTGGAGATCTTCAAAAGCCATCTGGACATGGTCCTGGGCAACCTGCTCTAGGTGGCCTTGCTTGAGCAGGGGAGTTGGGCCAGATGACCTCCAGAGGTCCCTTCAAGCCTCAACCGTTCTATGACTCTGTGCTCCAGAAAAGAATGGATGAAACTAGAGAACAAGTGAAACTACAAGACCAGGAGTGTGGGGTATTCACTGGTGATGTGGAAAACAGAGGTTTAAATCTCTGGTTGGCCCGTGTACTTGAAAGTACAATTTTATACTATAGATAAGTATCCTAACCACCAAGCTTCTGATTATTTGCTTTATCTTTCTCTTCTCTTATTTTGCCCTATCTCATTCTTCTTCTCTTTCTCACATGGTTTTGACAGGTGACAGTATTCCTGAGTCAGAATAAAAAATACTTCTAAATTTCCCACCAGATGTTAGTATAACCGTATCACTGACATTTACTTAAGAGAACCACTAGACCAACTGCCGTATCTTTAGTTTATTTCAGGCTTACTCTCAAGTTTTCATGGACTAAATGAGCGGTATAATGAATGTTAAGGAACATATTTCTATTAGATGAACATTTATTTGCTCAGAAACATAAAAATATATTTTTTCTGTATCAACACTATCATTATCCTTGGGTTATCAGATGTAGGACTAGAATGACTAATAGATGTGAAATACAGTTTTTGTCCTTTTACTGTTTTCCATATTTTTCTAATTACAGTACTTAGTAATTATTTCTTTACATTTAATTTGCTTACAGATAAGATGCTAAATGTACAAGACCTGTTTTCTGTGGTGTTGGTGTGGAGTTTATTTATATACAGATTGACGGATGGGTTTTCATTGGCTGAAATTACTGTAGTTGAGTATCAATATATGAATATGGTGTTTAGTAGCACAAGTAGTCTTCCTGGCTGCGACACAAAAGAATGGTTAGGAAGGAAAGCTCATACAGTATGCAAGCTTGGTTTATAAGTCCTAACAAGAGTGCATATAGCTCCCAGAAAAGGAATAAATCTCCCATTACAAAAACATAACACAATATCTAGTTAAAACGAGAAGTTATAGAATCATAGAATCACAAGGTTGGAAAGGACCTACAAGATCATCTAGTCCAACCGTCATCCTATCACCAATACTACCCACTAAGCTACTAAATCATATCTTGTAGCACCTTGTCTAGGTGCTTCTTGAACACCGCGAGGGATGGTGACTCCACCCCCTCCCTGGGCAGGCCGTTCCAGTGCCTGACCACTCTTTGAGAGAAAAAGTTTTCCCTGATATCTAATCTAAATCTCCCCAGGCACAACTTGTGGCCATTTCCTCGAGTCCTATCATTAGTTATCTGAGAGAAGAGGTTGACCCCCTCCTCATCACAGCCTCCCTTCAGGAAGTTGTAGAGTGCAATGAGGTCTCCCCTGAGCCTCCTCTTCTCCAGACTTATCTGTAGAAAAACAAATTTTGCTATCAATTTTTGGGCAATTCAGATAATACTTCAAAGCAGTAACTACCCTTCTCCCCTGTGTTTATTTACTGTTCCATTAAGCTTACCCATAAGGTTTACCATCAAATATCATATATTATGCATGACACTGAAAAAAAAAATGCTTCACAGCACTGAAACAAGAACTGATATTTCTGGCCCCACTAGAGATGACCCACTCACTGATACGTTGCCAAATTGACAGTGAGGGACTTTTAAATCTAAGGTAAGCAATAAGATTACTAAGTTATAAAATGATTTAATGGATAATCACCTGTGATTACTTAAATCACAGAAAGTGAAGAAAGGAAACAACTACATGATACTTTCTAATTGTGTTGATTATTTATGTAGCTGAAATAAGTATTTAAGGCAACCCAGTATCATCCATGGAGTAATAGGAGGAACTGTAGTCTAGACCAAAATGACATTATAAAACTTAAAGAGATGTAATTTAAAAATCTAAAAATCTAAAATATGCATTAAGTGTGTATACTTGATCAAGATTTCAGGTAACCACTGTCATATGAAATTCTTGCTTGGATATTATTGTATGTACTACATTTTGTGATAGTGGTTTGCTTTCACTGCTAGAGAAAAAAATTCCCCATGGCTACGGTTGCTATAGATGATGTATCAATTGCTGCTACACTGTGGAATAATGTTTTTGAGGGAAAGAATATATAGCAGTTCAGAATTTCCTGCAATCCTGAAATCATGTCTGATTATTTCCTGAAACAAGCATGTGCGATTATGACACTTGACTGGAACTCAAAAGAGGTCTGTTCCAAAATTTTTCTTAAAAAATTAAGCAAGACACTTAGCCCTTTGGTGCTGTTCACCTTATCTTTAATTGAGATTAGGTGATATTACCATTTCCCCATCCCTTTTCAAAGTTTAGATACATGGTAATGGGCAATTAGTCACTTGATCATCAGTGCTCTAGTAGTAACTGGCCACAAGTATATTCTTAGCACTCCTACATGGGTGGTAAGGAACAGTAGGAGATAGCTCTATCTCACTGTAAAGTAGATGAATTTAACATTTGTTGTATCATAAAAGCATGAAGATTCAACAGATCAGGTGAGGACTAGTTACTTCTTAAGCCACAAAAACAGAACTTGTGCCTAAATTCTCTGAGTACTTCTGAGTAAATAAGACATTGTCCAAGCGGAACTTCCCCTCACAACACATACACGCATATCTAGGCAGATCAGGGCTACTCTAAGTTCCACTGACTTGCAATAATGTCATTAGCTTTTTTTTGCCTGTGGGATTTATTAGAGTACAGTAAGCTCTAAAGGGGAGTACATCACTTATGAAGGTAAAGCAAAGATACAGCATTTTACAATATGAAACAAAAAAAGAAAAGGGATGAATATTTATTATTCTGTAGTTGTTATATAAAACTATCACCTGACCTACAAAAGAGCATGGGATAGGATAGTCCATGTAGCCTGCGTTGCTCAGGGGAAACAATGTACGTTTTTACTGTGGTTAAAAATGCCTGCTAGTTAAGGGAAAAACAGCCTTCCACATCCCCCAAACCTGTATTTTTAGCAATATTTTTCTTTTTCAGGTTGCTATCTGATTTCTTTCATGTTCAGTGTTACTTTTCTCTTGTTTATGAAGACGACATAGGACACTTTCCACAGGGTGAGGGAGCAGAGGGCGTAAGTCAGAGTTAGGAGTATCACCTCATTCTTCAGAGGGATGCAGGTGAGCTAGTGGGCAGATAGGGTTATTCTAACTGCTTGAGTAAACAGCAAGCTATTCAAGTAATAGAGTATTCATGGTTTTAACAATTAGTTTTCCTGGAATTTATCTCAGAAACAAAAAAGCAAAACAGTAAGCCAGGCTTTACAAAACCTGTACTTCATCGTGAGATTTTCTGGTATTTGACATGGTAAAAGGGCCAATCAGAGCCCTTCCTGTAGTTAAAATATTCAGAATCTCTCCTTCATTACCGTTTGCACTCTTCTGACTCTTCCATGGTTAACAGGAGCTAATATACTGGCTGTTTACGGGTGCACCTACATTAGTGTTAAAGTTTGGCTGGGAAATCTCCTGACAGTTCCCATTTATTCTTTTGGTTCACGTCCTGGAGCAATCTCAGAACGTGTGAACTGAATTCCTTTTGTAGGAAATTAAATGGGAAGATGGGCTCCAAAAAAAGCTCCATAACTTTCTTGTCTTTCATTGTAGAAAATACATTTTCCTTCCACCATTTTTAAGGTACTACTAGATAAAGTGAAAGATTCTAAGACAATATTTTAAGATCCAGCAAGTACATGATAAACAGGATTCATTTGAAGGATAGCTGATTTTTACTTTTGCCTTAGTAATAACAATATTAAATTGCCTCTTAGTGGCCTGTTGCATATGTAAATGTATTTTTTCATAATTTAAACCCATTTATCAAAACCAAAAATTATTACTGAGTTATTGTATTGGTTTATAGAACTCTATAGAATCCAGTGAATATTAAAACTAAATAAACCTACATCTACCTTTCTCCTCATTATAGCTCATGCAGGCTAAGCATAACAGTAACAAGGCAGCTCTCACGCATGGGAATCAAGAATGTATATATCTGTCATATTCTTCATAGCTTCATAAATGAAAAGCTTCCAGTAAAGCATTATATTTGAAGAAAAACTTGAAAAAAAAATCAAGCATACTGAGCCCCAGAGAACTCAACTAAGTTGAATTTAAACTAAACTAGATTTTAATTAGAGTGGTACTAAAAATGCTACAATGAAATGATATTTTTGTACTTGTTTGGGTTTTCATGTATTGCTTGAGGTTTTGCATGGAGGTTCTCTCTTCACAAATGAAGATCTTGTATGCAATCGTGCAAAGACGTATTTCTCTACAGCCACCTAAAGCCTGACTAATATTAGGAGCACAGATCTTATTATCAAAGCTACGAGCCATCAAATGAGTTTAAATAAATAAATAAATAAATGCTATAGCTAGCATTACAAATGATTGATCAACAGAAACAAGCTCCTTGGTAAGACTATGCAGACTCTGTGTTTGATTTTTTTGATGACACTGGAGATGTGTGCTGCCTCTACTAGTGCCAATACGGATTCTGGGGAGGGAGGACTACAGAGAATCCTCTCAGAGATAAATATGGAGACTAAAATTCTTTTAAAAATATCTTCTTAAAAATAAAGTCCTTTGGAGATGGATAATATTGTTCTTTGTGATCTGTACAAGATGGACCTAGAGTTCTTTCTTAAGAGCATACTTCAGCATGACAAATACAAAGAAAGAACATACATAAATAATCACAGAATCACAGAATCCTTTGGGTTGGAAGAGACCTTCAAGATCACCTAGTCCAACCTATG
>VXAA01002712.1:82998-139463 GCA_013399115.1 Anseranas semipalmata | reverse complement strand
AGTACAGGGGGACAAGCACTTCCCTAGTCCTGCTGGCCACACTGTTTCTGATACAAGCCAGGATGCTATTGGCCTTCTTGGCCACCTGAGCACACTGCTGGCTCCTATTCAGCCGGCTATCAACCAATACTCCCAGGTCCTTCTCTGCCAGGCAGCTTTCCAGCCACTCATCCCCCAGCCTGTAGCACTGCTTGGGGTTGTTGTGCCCCAAGTGCAGGACCCGGCACTTGGCCTTGTTGAACTTCATACAGTTGGCCTCGGCCCACCAGTCCAGCCTATCCAGATCTTCCTGCAGAGCCTTCCTGCTCTCGAGCAGATCAACACATGCACCTAACTTGGTGTCGTCTGCAAACTTGCTGAGGTTGCACTCAATCCCTTCATCCAGATCATTGATAAAGATATTGAAGAGAACTGGCCCTAATACAGTATATGCGCAATGATTCCATTCTTGTAAATTTACAAACAGTAAATAACCACTAATAAGCTCTACACAAATATGGAAGTGTAATAAACAAACATCAACAAAAGTGGGAATAAGACTTTTGCTTCAAATGATTTAACAAAGGGCTTTTTTTGATATAAGAAAAATATCTGTAACCAGGGGGAGAGGGGAGGGAGGCCATGATCCAGAAGAAAATGATTCTACGTTGCAGGAATTAATAATTTTAATTCTATGAATTCCAAATGTTAGTTCTATGAACAGTGCAGCTAACAGGCAGAAAACTGCCACCAGCTGGTGTCATAGTCTGTCAGGTCCAAGTCACACAAGTGAAACCTATGTAACATCAACAGTGGACGCAAGCTTCAGTTTTCTTAATTTTCAAGTGATTGAAATTAAAAGGTGCAAATGCCTTATGGGGACTAGATGCTTAGTTAAGTGTGGAACTCCTTGCAATAACATCTTGTGGGTGCAAAAATTATACGTGGGTTCAGTGGAGAATGGAAAAATCCATAGAACATAAATCTGCTAAGGGTACTTAATACATAGGAAACATTCACTGCTTATGAGGACCTCGGTCTGCAAATAGTTGAAGGGTGTAACAACATTGTGAAGAAGTGTCACTATGCATTTCTTTTGCAATTATGCATTTCCCAAGGCATTCGTATTTAGTTATTGTCAAACATGATAAAGGGTAGATAAAACTTTACTGTTACACAGACCAATCTTTATAATGCTTCTTATTTCATGTCCTTTTGGTTTTATTAAACTTATGAGAATTTATTCACTTGTGTCTCTGGCAGTTTCCATAGACTTTTCAGAGTACAGCTCTGTATCTTCCCCAGACTTTGCCATCTGTCCCTATCTTCCTCATCTGAACAAGCCCAAACTCTCATTGAACAGTACTCTCTGCATACTTCTAAGAAGATAATGAGTCTCTTACTATATAACAACTAGAAATAAATAAATAAAAACCACTTCCAATTAATACAGCTCTACAGTTAGAACTACATTACAACTAGAAAAACATTCATAAACAGAAGACCAAGTCTGTAATGTATGGTAGTTTTATGTATTTTAAAAGAAACCTCTTGATGGTTTTAATTTGCAAGAGGTGACGTGATTAACTTGCAAGTTCTGACCCCTCAGATTCTTTTCTGAAGAACTACTACCCAGGCCACAATTTTTATCCTGAATTTGTGCAATTATTTATTTCTAAGAAAATGTAGAAACTTACACTTCTGAGAGCAAGGCATATTTTAAAAAAAAATTCAAATTTGTCGGTATGTTTTTGAATTCTCAGCTTACACACTATCAAACTGGCTACTGTATAGAAGTTAATCAATAACAGAAAAAAAAAAAAAAACAGATGTAAATATTTCACCCAGGTTTACAGGAAGATCTATTCAGTCATTCTGAAATCAGTCACAAGTGGCTCAGATTTATGAACTAGTTCCTGCTGAAAAATGATTTTCAAGGCTGGAACAAATAACGCATAGTGTCATCTCCACTTCAGTCAAAAGCACAGTGGCTGTTCCAGAATGAGGGAGATCTGGATTCATTTTTATCCTTTCACTTAATGGCATCAAACTTTCATTTTCCACAACAATACTACCAACTGCAGTATGCTCTCATATGTGTCTCTTTTACACGTTCAGCTAGAGCTGGTTATGAAATACGTAGTTAAGTAGTTAATGAGTAGGACTGACTCTATCCTAGCTGTTGGATATTCACCAAGGGTATAGAAGGCTTGTTTTCCCACTCATATAAAACAACATAAAACATGTTGTTTATGTTGTAAAACAACATAAAAGAGAGATTTATTACAGCAAATAATAGTAGCATTACAATTGGATAGCAAGGAAGGATAAGCAAAAAAAGATGTAGTTGAGTTACATGCACAAAGAACAAGAAAGAGAAACAAAAATTGTCTTTCACTTCAGAATGGGCTTAGGAGAAAAGAAAACAAATTAAAGCTTTTCCTTACTAGTTGGTATATAACACAGAAATACATATAGACCCTTTTCCCTATTTTTTTCCCTTCACTATGTATGCTTAGAGGACTAAAAGTTCTTTAAAAAAAAAAAAAAAAGGCATGTTTTTGCCAGTTCTGATCATCTCACATGGGCCTCAGAAATACATCTGGTGAACAGAAAGCTTTCTAAAAGATACAAATGTTCTAGAAGGGAGCTAGAAAGGGAGAAAGAAGGAGCTCCAAAGAAGCTCTTTAAAACTTTCTTATAGGTTTACTGTTGTAATATTCAACATTATTTCAGAAACACATTTTATAATGTGATGAACCACTGTTACATGTCTGTTCTGTCATCTCACAAACAAAATGGGATGTGAACAACTAAACGCTCTGTAACAGATTTTTAATAGCACAAATAGACATGTACACAAACATGCATACATTACTTTATGTTTTCACTTCAGGGAAAAAGTTGAGTCAAAGAAATGGCTAATACCTGAAGCTGCCTGTAATGTAATGCTCAATGTTCCTAAGGATCCTGAGGGAAATCTTCCCCTATTTTAAGACAGTCTCTTAGAGATTCTCATTTCCAGCATCATCACAGCATTGCTCTATTTCCTACCTCCCTGCTTGCCAGATTGAGGCCTAAGAACTTAGGTTTCCAAAATTAGTAAACATATTTAACATATTATATAGCATTTGTTTTCCTTATTGTCAACATTTAATTGCTAATTGGCTTTATTCAGAGAAAGCAAATAATATGGGGGAAAGGAGCAAATCCTCTAAAGAACAGTCATTCGAATAAAAGATAGGGACACTGTTCCACACATGCCTATCCACATGTGGTCAGATGGTTCAGAATTTGATTCAAAAAGAGATGAGCTGTTCATGTCACTTTTTATTTTATTAACACATCCAATGCTATTTCTGACAACAGGGCTTAGAGGCCCCATCTGCATTTTTATTCCTTCAATATGCCTTCTTCAAATTGTTTTATTTTCATATTAGTTTACTACTGACTTAGAGATCAGAATATCCACATAGTTAGTGACATAGGAGACAGTATATTTGGAGAGCAGGTTCAAACTAACAGCTGCTAAGAGGGTTTAGTCCAGATAATTCATTTAAACCTGAGAGAAGACTGAAAGATAACACTATATTACAATTATTGAAGAGCTAAGCAACACTATCATGAAGTTAGATTGGAAAAATATAACCTTCTCCAGCAAGACTGTTTTGAAATTCAGGTGGTGTGGAACTTAGGTGCTTATTATACACAACTTTTCATGCAAGCACTAGTACAAAAGATTGGTTTCTTGAGAAAAGATGTATTGTTTTCAGATGGTACTACGGGATTCAGTTTCATCCACAGATTTTCAGGCACCACCTTACTTGATCTTTCTGCTATCAGATTTTTGGACATTATGCACTGTGTGTTGAACACATTCTTTGTAACACTGAGATATAATTACAGTAAGCTTTGTGAAGTATGTTATTTTGAAACTGGTTGACAAACAGAAGTTTATAATATTAATTAACCCTACATTTCTCTACTCCTATAGAACAGACTGTATCTTTGCCCTGGGTAACTGTGCAAAGACGACACTGGAATTAGAAGCAGTAATAAGAATGGCAACATAAGGAGACCTTAACAGGCTACATCTGCTGGACAGCTTTAGGGGGACATAAAAGAAATGGTTTGAGACAGTACCAAGTACAATCCCCAGTAGCAGTTCCTGGAATAGCTCTACTACTTCTTCCTAATTGCACTCAACTGAACTTGGTTATAAATTGACGGGGGGAAAGGGGATAATCTTCAAGATGAAAAGGCTCAAGTTAACCTGCTTTGAAGAATGTCTTAGATTTTGATGTATTGTAAGCAAGAACATGATGAAGAAAATGAAAAAATACAGAGAAAATACAGCTTGAATTTGACCTTCTCAGGCATTTCCTCTGGAAGAGAGTTTTGTTTTGTTTTTTGGTTTGTTTGTTTTTTTGAGATGTTCCCTACCTGAAAGTGCCAAAGTCCATATGTAGAAGAGGGGAATGCTTTATTTACCAGCATTTGTTGACTATGCTTATTTCATTACGTGCCAATATTTCCCCCTTTCTCTGTCACTGGAAAACCATCAGTTTTTTTGGTGATTAGTAAGGTATTGTCAACAGACAAAGACACCTAAAATTACCCTCTAGTAATGAAAGATATTTTCTTTTTTCTTTGCATTCCCTTCATTTTGTATTTTACTTCTAGTAATTCCAAAACTATTTATAGTTGAAGAAAGAATGCTTGAAGAGTCGACATAGACATCAGTTTGATCTTATTAAATCAGATCATAATAAACGAGATATTCGAATAGGAAACTAGCATTGGCAAATATGTGACCTACTTCAAATAGCAGCTTTGATAATGTCACATAAAGGATCATTCCTCCAGCAGAATAAAGTTTGACTGCATCTAGGAATGCAATATAGCCAGGAATTTTATACCAGACCTCTAAACCAAGTTTCTAATACTTCAATCTCTTTGCAACATATTTAAATAACTACAGTAATATGCTGAATATTGTGATTCTCTTGAAAAAGAAAGATAGAAACACAAGCTTATGTTTAAGTGTAGGGCTGCTTTTGCTTCATAAACATCTGGCTTGTGAGACAAAACAATTTGGTCAGAAATTTACTTTAAAGAAAGATCTGAAGACACTTTTGAAGAAACCTAAGGTGTGACTCAATTACTTTTTCCTTGTAGAACAAAAAAATATTGTCTATATAGCAAAGACTGAATTATTGAATTGTACGCTCTGGATTGTTCTAAGGAGCAACGCTGCCTTCTTAGATGAATGAAGTAATGTTAATCCTAGTCAGAAAACAAAATGTAAAAAGAGTAAGAATTACATTAGGGTCCAACAGTGGAGACAGACTTTGTAATGAAGAAATAAACTCAGTAAGGACCTTTAGATACCACAATAAGATGAGAGAAAAAGTGTATGCTCTTTTACAGATGAATGGTGTGCAGAATTTACTGAAAATGTACAGATTTTTATGGACTGAAAATACAGATTGCAATGAGATTACAGACAACTGCTTCCATTTTTGCTGCATACATGAACTTCGTAGACTATTTTCTGATCTGAAACAGAACATAAATACATGCAGAACTGTCTTTTCAATTTCACAACACAATTATATTAAGTCCATGAAGATGCAGGGAAGTTAATATGGGTTAGAGAAAGATCTATTATTCTGACTGATTAAGCAGAAATGGAAAGCAGAGTGACAATTTCAGCTGCAAGTGTTGATTGTGCTAAGCTGACGTTACCAAGATGTCCACGATTTTGCCTTCTTTGATCTTCAGGACTTAGATTTTCAAAAGAACTTCACGGATGCTCTATAATAAGGCATAGAGCTATGAAATTAGAGCGGCATCTCCCTGAAAGCCCTTACTGCCCTCTTCTGGACTGAATGATCTTGCACATCAAGTGGTCTTCACTTACAGTCAAAGTTACGTGAGAATCATCTCACTAATGAAACCATCACCTGATTATCAGGTTTTTAATCTTTCATGTGTGTTGTCATACAAGACACCTACCAAACATGCATTTAAGATGACTGAGAAAATGACTAGCATCTCACCATGACTGAGGTACATACAGTAATGACTTCCTCGTGCAATGGAGTGGACTTACTTTTGCTACAGAAAGTTTAATAGTAGCAGTTGATATTTGGATTTACTGACCTTCAACGTGAGGTGAAATGTAATGCTATAAAATCATGATCATTCACTCTGAATTCTAGAATGCTTTTATGAAGTCAATCTTCTTGCTCCAAATAATGCTGTAAAAATATGTATGTATATATACACCACACCAAAGCTGCATTCAAAGTCCACCTTGTATATACTGGAGTAAGAAAGCTTCTTACTTCCTGTCTACTTGCTGTGGGTTCTTCCACCAGTTAAAGAAGCTCAAAGCAAATAACAGAATCTTTACCCTCACAATTTAGTTGCAGGCAACCTGGTATTAAGGTATCTTCTCTCATCCATGCAGGCAACATACATGCAGGCAGTTTTGTTTACGCTGCTGTTGACAAGGTCATCTGACCCAAAGCTAAAACACATAATTACCATTATACGTGGACTTCTCCATCTAACTAATCAGAAAATGTTGCAATATGCTATCAGTAGGATAATATAGTGCTGTTGTAGAGTTCAGTGGTTTACTGCTTGAAAGAAATAGACTTCTTGAATGCCAGGATCCCTGTTTCAAATCAGGGGATGTAGGAAATTAGCAAACACTAACTAAAAGTGCTATCCCCAAATCTAAAATGGATTTTTCTCTCATTCACCAAAAGTTACAAAAGATTGTTTCTTCTTTGTTAGCAAACTATTGAGGTAGAGGTAAAATGCTGAAGATTTTAGAATTAGACAGAATCATTATTTTGTTGTATTCAACTCCTGCACTCATCTGAATGATAATGAATCATTCCAGGTTTCCTGAAGGAAACATAAAGAGCCCTGAAACTGCGTAGGGAAACACTAATGCCTTATTTAGATGGCAGTTCCTGATATAGAAATCCTGTAACAAGCATTTTGATTGTTTCAAGGAAAGCAACAGAAAACTACAAGCTGCAGTTACTATGAAAGCGGCTTCCTTCTGCATGTTTTTCTTTCTGTTCAGGCAGAAGAACCTTGACCTCAATAAGCATGATAAAATAATTTTTTCCTTTTGCTGATGATGCTTTTTAAAAAATCATGAGACACATAAATGCCTAAGAATATATTGTAACAGGAAACACTAAAATGCACACAAATCCTAAATTATTATTGAACTAAACATTTTTTTCAAAATGCAGGTCTTCCATGAATTTTCAGAACAAGTTGTCAATTCAGAGGATTATAATCAAAACATACGAAGAACTGTAATTGTCATGGTAGATCTGGAAAAGGAACAAGGAACCTTTCAGTGAAGCATCACCTAGTTAGAATCATAGAATCATAGAATCACAGAATATCCCGAGTTGGAAGGGACCCATAAGGATCATCGAGTCCAACTCCTGGCACTGCACAGGTCTACCCAAAATTTTAGACCATGTGACTAAGTGCACAGTCCAAACGCCTCTTAAATTCAGACAGGCTTGGTGCAGTGACTACTTCACTGGGGAGCCTGTTCCAGTGTGCAACCACTCTCTCAGTGAAGAACCTCTTCCTAATGTCCAACCTAAACCTCCCCTGCCTCAGCTTGACACCATTGCCACAGGTTCTATCACTGGTGATTAAGGAGAATAGGTCAGCGCCTGGCCCTCCACTCCCCCTCGCAAGGAAGTTGTAGACTGCAATGAGGTCTCCCCTCAGCCTCCTCTTCTCCAGGCTGTTAAAAAGAGCAGTACCAGAACACCTCTTCTTCTATTCCTTGCTAAGCATTATTATTCAAGGTTTGGCTTTTAATAGTCCAAGTGGGAGACAAACCTCAGCAACTTTTTTAAGAGAGACAATATTGATCTGTTATTCCTGGATTTTGCTATTCTCTTCATATAATAGCATCTTCTGCCTCTTGAAGAAATAGAGCATTATCTATCATTAAGGAGTCAAAAGGACCTTAATGATGAGCAAAATAAAACTATGATCTTTTCATTCAGACTCAGATTGTGTCTAATCTGTGATACTATATATTAAATAATTCTAGGCTATAAACCATCTGAGAATGGGGGGGTTGTACTTTTACTATAATTATTTCATTTACTGATGGTAAATTAATGATTTACTTATAGTAAATTGTATTCTCGAAAAACTTATAAAAGATGCCCAGAACTGTAGAACCAGTTGTTTTCCCTTTGTTATTTTTTCTTAGCTTTCTAGGCAGAGACACAAGAGGAGATTCAGCTTCCACTCAATCCATAAATCAAACCATTCACAAATTAGAAATGTACAGATCTGATAAGCATAAGATTATAGTTCCAGTTTCAGACCAAACGAAATGCATTGATTACAAGTTACTGAGCACAATCCATTGTAAATATAACCAAATAAGACAAAATGAAAGCAAATCCAGATATTATGAAGAACTTAAACAGAATTGTGCAACACCAAAAATCTGGAGAAGTTCCTTATCTCACTCCAATGAATTTTCTTTCAGTTTTCTTAAGTTTGTTTTTAAACATCAGGATGTATCTAGTATCATTCAACTACCTGAAATAAAATTGTAATTACTGAAGAAAATTTACAGCAGAAACAAAAACACACCCCAAAAAAGAAAGAACCAAATGACTCCAGATACCATTCAAATTAATTACTTCCAGTTAGGCTTGAAGTTTTGCTATAATCATGAAATTAGGCACATTCTGTTACTTTCAAAGATAATGTCACAGCGAGTCCAAGAAAAGAAATATGAACAATTTCTGACAATTTTAACTCTTTCTTCATAATAAAAGACAGGATTTCTCATTCTTAGCTTATTTCAAGATGGTTCTTTAACAATAAAGTTTTCATTTCCTATAAGAATGAAATTTAAACTTTTATGATCATTTAAAAGCAACAAGTTCTACAGCTTTCAGAATTTTCAAACCCTACCAACCAGAAATGTACAGAATTCACCTCATTTGAAGACCGGGTGTACTATCAATAAGTTTGTACTGAATCTCTATATTTATATCTTTTTTTTGTTTTATGGTAATCTATTTTTATTTAAATCTTAAATACAGTATCCCTTTAAAATAAATAACTCCCTCTGCAGGTCATGTAAACTAGCTATCACAGACATTTGTTTCAATACACTTGCATTCCCAAATACTATAGTCTTCTGCTACAGGTTTAATCTAAATAAAGCAACTTCCTTATGAAATTTGAAGGGACAGAAGTAGCTAAATACATGGTTTATTGACACTTTCTTGCTCCTGAAGTTCTGTTCTGTGAAGAAGAAAATATTTTAATCCTTTTTAAAGTGTTTTCATCACGTAAATTTCTATATATAGATAAAACCCTCACAGTTACAATCACACTATAACTCTATGCAATTCCTACTGTCAGAGCCAATACACTTAAGTTTTGCTTTAATTAATCCCAATACTACTGCAGAAATAAAGTCAGGCCACTTAGAAATCTTTGCTTCCCTGTCTTTATTGAGGGCTACATAATGATTTCTAACTCCATTTCTCCAGTTTAAATTTGTAGTAGAGTATGCTGACCACACAACGATGAAAGTAGTTGAGTATCTGAATCAGTGCAATTTCCAAACATACAGTACCTAAATTCCAGGCATTCGAGATGCCGTCTGAGAGATGCCAACAAGAGTTAGCAACAAGATGCCAAAACAACAGAGTTGGGTTTCTTCAAAATACAACATTCAGGAATAAGTATATTTTAATATTATAGGTCATGCTATATGAGACCCCTTTGTTTAGGAACATAAAAAATTCAAGAATAATTTTGCATATGTATAGTAAATGTATTTCACTTCTGAAGACAACAGCAATTCTAGCTTAAACCCACGGATCTATAGTTTTATAAAGCTCTGTTGATAGGCAAAGTAAGCTTTCTTTCTATACCTGGAAGTTCTCTCTCTTCAACACTGTCTTCCAGAGATCCAAAGGAATAGTTAGCTGGACTGATTGCAGGAGTAGAAATAAAACTTGCACAGGCAATGGATGAGTTGATTTCAAAATAGTCATGGCTGTGATTCATTCGGTGAAATTCCAGAGAAGATACTATTGATGTGCGCTGCTTGGGCTACAAGAAAAATAGAAGTTTGGAGTAAAAAATACAGACTTTATATTCATGTATAATTTTTATTACTTGACATTTAATAAGTTTACTTAGGGTTTGTCTTTTTACTGTTTTTATTTAGCTCAAAGGTTATACTAGTAAAAGTAATTTCATATGACAAGCTGTGGTGACTTAGAGATAATTTCTTTCAAAAATTGGGGTTAATCTTTATTAGAAACAATGCATATCTTAATTCTAATCAATTTAATTCAAAATAAAATAAGGCTTTACAACCTTGCATATAATAACTGCAATCATCTTTTGCTATGAAAGAGAGCTCTGCACCAGCTGCATTGCTGGATGCATCTTGCAAAACAATTAGACTACTTAGGCCTGTATAAAGAAATTTACAAAACAATACAAAGTACTCATTACTCAAAAGCAACCCTCTACTGTTTACTGAATTTTTGAAGGGCTGCCTTAAGTATTCAAAGATTGAAATGTCTGAAAGCTTAGGGGAAAAATGTCAGCTTGAAAAAAACATACATGGAAATCAAACTTTCTTAAGTTTTCATGGAATGCATCTACACTAGTTTGCATCAAGCATGTACTTCTGTGAACCTCTGGACTCACCCCACTTAATGGGCTGTACTTTGCATTGCAGAGCAGCCTCAGAGCATAAGAAACTCATTCCTTTTGCGTGGATTTACACCATAAGGTACATTCCAGGATTGTATAAAATGTGCTCCAGCTCCTTATGGCCTTTTGATGCTAAGACCATGCTAAAGCTAGTCCTAAGTAAAACCCATTAAATCTATACAGTTCGAACACCAGATCAGCAACAACTTTTTCACTCCACAGATCTGTTCCCATTGCACTGTACCTCTTATTAATATAGACATAACCAAAGTGCTCTTAGTCATAGTCTATAAGCCACAGACCTGATGGCTTGCAACATCATGCTAAATAGTCTGTTGCTAATCTGCAGCACTGATCTGGCTCCACACAAAATGTCCTAACCCCATGATGCTCCTTGCTGCTCTTCAGGTGCAAGGACCTGAAACATTAAATGCCTTCTCCAAAATAGAGGAGGTCTTGCATCCTGGGGTACAGCTGTCTGTACATTTTACCCTGCATGACAGTTCGAAATATCTTGGGAACTGCTGCCCAAGATAACTGAAACGGTAAACAAATAAATAGAGAAAGAGGGTAAAGGGAATTTTAACATGTCAGGCTTAACAGGACAGAATATTTGTAAAGGTCAAGAATTTGCTACTTATTAGTGTCAACACTAAATTATTGCCCTGGGAGCAATGAGATCTTCGTTGGACCATGAAGCTGTTCACCATTCCTTACTTAGAACACCTATTAAAATACAATCTGTCCCAGTGGAGCGATTTTCAATTTTGTTTGTGGTCTATTTCATTTTTAGATTATGGGACCTGCGATGTTTGTGTTACAAGTACAGAACTAAACTGCTGTCACTAAAAATTTACACTTCCTATTGGAATGTCAGACAAAAAAAAATTGAATAGACTTAGGTCTGGATAATACTGATTGTTTGTTAAAGTTGTGTTGGGCACCATGTGAATTAACTGTGTCCTGTTCAAAGTGATAAAAATTGCAAAGGGTAAATTTGGGCATTCATCTGGAACTCATCTATGGTCTATTGAGGGGATTTACTTTCTTTAATAATTAAAAATAGCTTTTGCTTTGAAAAGCTGATTCCTAGGACTAGTAATTTCATGGGAGAGTTCAGTGAACAGGGCCAGAGTCTAACATTAAACAGTCTGGTTAAAAGTCATTGTTTGGGACCTAAGCCAAGATAACTCTCTGATCAGGCCAAAAATACTCACACGTGTTAAAGCTAAACTGCACACTTGCTAGACAACAAATTCATCAATGACCCAATTATTTCTAAAAGCAAAAAAAGATCTCTGGTCATTTAGAAAAATGTTGCTGGCCTTTTTCCAAGCAATGGTGTCTTTGTGGTTTTGCAGAAATTCAGCTTCTGAGTTGAAAAGGTGACCTTTCAAGCAACATGATGTGCAAGATCCTGCTTATTCTTAAACTGAGACAGCTCCTATCTAAAAGGGAAGCTGGGATGGTCCAGCTCAGTCTTCCCAAGCAGGTACGTAAACAACTGCTCTGGCCTTTGTCTAGTCAGGTTTCCAACCACTGCCTCAGCTGTGTGCCCCTTTCTTAGAGCCTGAATGGAAGCATCTGATGCATCGTATAGCCCTATACTAACTTATGGCAGATCGGGTGTTTCACTACACCTAAGTGTAGTATTACAAGCTACTGTAACATCTTTAAAAAGTTTGACAAAAACACCTGCATAAATCTCTGGGGAAAAAAAAAGTTCTGAAGCTTGTTTTACAGACCAGTTTAGAATGCAAATACTCGTAACTTCTAAAAAAATGTGTTTGTCAATAAGTAGCCATGATTTTCTCTGGAGACATGAGTTAGCAATATAAAATAAGTCTACAGCGATTTTCAAAGATAATTATGGAAGCTAGAAATATGTTTTCTATTTGTTCGTGCTAACGTGCAACCATCTGCTGACCTGGGTGACACAAAATACTTCCTATATTATTTTGGGCTTTGACATTATTATTATTAATTCAACATATCTCAGTTTGATGTGTTTTTCTGATCTAAAGGTTCTGAGCAGAACCTCAGGCAGCCTCTAGCTTGCTACAGTATAACACTTCTGATATATTGTTTGGAGTTAACAAGGTCCATCTGCCAACATGTGCCAGTAATTTCTCTACATAATTACACAGGCATCTCACATCTGAGCTTTTGTAGCTAACTAGAGGAGCCTTTTGTTCCTTTGCTGGGTCTTGTAAAATGTTTTGTTGTTAAAGTATGCTAATGGTTCATTAATATATTCTAACTATATCTGGGAGCACAAATTCATCAAGTGCAAAGTTAAGCCACAGAAGAATACTGAAAATACCAGATAGACTAGAAAAGATGATCTGCTATTGAGAGCTGTCCATTTCTCTTTATGATACATATAATGGCACATGCATCTCTTTCATTTTCTTCTTTAAGGCGTTGGAGTAAGCAGTGGTTCAGTAAGGAACACGGTTCAATTAAGCACGGCATCTGTGGAAAGACCTTCTCCTCTCTGAGTGAATTAACCTCAAAAAATCATTGATTATAATAACTGTTTGTGCCTGTGTATAGAAGCATAGTCTATAAGCCATAGAGATGCAGTAAACCAGTTTATGTTGATTGTATCCCTCTGTCTCTCTCACTCTAAAGTACAGCTTGCACATTTTTTCTACAGCTAGTATTAAATTCAGCTCCAGATTTAGATAACTAAATTTACAACATAGCTATTTACATCTACACCGGGTAACTAAGCTCCCATTGCAGTCAATTGAGATATACTCAGCACAGTCAATCGAGCCCCTCACCTCAATCACCTTGATTTTGGTTCACCTGCCTTAACACAGGCATCTAGCATCACTGGATATTGCCTCAGGCATCCCATTGGGGCCTCCAGCTGCCATCCAGAAGACTGCAGGTCTCCTCTACATCCAGTGTCATATCTGACAGCCTCCATATGCATGTGAAAGACAACTTTATGGCACCTCAAATGACATTAGATGCCTATTCTTAGGCAACTGTATTGTATCCTACATCTCTCCTAAGCGTGATGGGAGGTTAGACATCCAAATCAGACAGAATTTTTTATACACAGAGATGAAAGCACAGATGTCTTAGTTCCAGACTGAATTCCACCTCTAGCTCACATGTAGACATGCTTGACACACCTTACTTCTTTTGTTAGAATATGGAGCCAAATTCCAACCTTACCAGCAGAATTCATAGCCAGTAATGAACAAGTCACTTACTGGAGTCTTGCACTATGTCCTCCTGGATTGCATCTGGCGAAGTCACTCCTAGATTACATTTACCGAGATCTGTTGAGATAGGTTCTGAATAATTCTAAGAAGATTATTTACTATATATAACACCATAATGTCCAGGAAATGTAGTCTGGGTCAAAGTTTTATAGCAGTGGAAATTGTACAAACACAAAACTCTGTCCCAAAGAGACAATGCTTCCTTTATTCTTTGTACCAAAGTCAGCTTTGTCAGTCATTACATCCACTTCATACTACTCAGAAGGTCTGTACACACTTACATAACCCTTGTGAATCTGTAGCATACTCATGACTTAACTTCACCCCCATCTGTATGCTACATAACCACATATAGATTTGTCCTTAAGTAGGTTTCTTTATTCATTACATTCACATATTTAATTTACTTGTTATGTGTAAATCTCTTTAATGACTGGTTTTGTATACTTTGAAATGATTCTCAGTGACTATTATTTCAGTTGTCCTAACACAGACCTAGAAAACCCTAGACCAGTCTAAAACATATGAAATCACCCTAACAAAGAAACTCATCGTCAAGTGCAAAAGCAAAAATATATCAAAAATATTTGAAGATATTGCAACAACAAGATTTAACTAACTTTCAGATCAGGTCTAATAAGAAGAATATTTTTATGTTAAGTCAGTAGTGAACATACATCAATGAAAGATACTACTTTGAACACTGCAAAACAGGAAAGGCATCAAAATACACATACTGAATTGCCTTTCTACTAATCGTACAAGTAAGACCTTACTTAGCTGCTCCAATGAATGAATGGAAGCTACATGCAAATTCTGTATGCTACCATGACTTGTATGTAGCACTGTGAGCACGCAAAGGATCAAATATTTCTCACAACATTCATGAAAGGGAGTTCCTTTCCAATTAAACATCCATATTTCCAATTCCTTTTCCAATTAAACATCAAAATATTTCTCCAACTTTTAAGTACTCTTCTATGTGAGCTTGTGACTCCACCTTCTCTCATCTGGAATTTGTGTACAGAGCTACAGCACAGTCATCACAGAATTAATTCTCACAACACTCCTCTGCACTATGGCAGTTATTAGACCCATTTTACAGATGCTGAACAAGGGTACAGAACTCTCCCAAGGGACGGATGTGTGACTCATTCAACCACTGAGAACCAGAAAGCCAGAGGAAATTCTGCAGTGTTCCTGCTAAATTCCAGCTGCCCTACATAATGTAAAAACTGGCTTCAATTGGTTTGAAAATGTATGATAGAATACAGAATTGAATCCACATTCTCAAATTCTAGATAGCACAGAAAATACAGGCTTACCAAATAAAGTTAGAGGCTGTAGCCCTTTCCCCCAGCCTCATCTCACATACATAACACTGTATCAGTGTGGCCACAAAAATCCCTCGCTTTGGTACCTGCCCAGATGATTGCATTCTTCCCATTCTCTGCTCAACTCAGTCCCACTTCAGAATCTTCCTTTCTCCACCTTTCTTCTTTCCTTAAGATCCTATTGTCTTTCTACACTCAATTTGCCTTTTACTCTCCCCGCCCACCCAGTTTTCTTGTCTATTCTGTATTATTCCCTCCAAAACTACTTATTTTACTTTAAAACACCCTTCACAGTATCCTAGCTGATTCCAGATCTACTTGGTCTTCCAAAATCTGCTTCTTTGCTTTCTCTGTAGTTTTGTCATCAGTCTCTCAAATCCCTACTAGTCCTATCTCCCACTGACTTCATTAATCACTACATCCCTCTCATCGTCCTTCAGTGCACCCCGTTTTAACCTCTGTGTTGCCTTTCAAATACAACTTTAACATCACTTACACAGTTTCTTAATCTCTGTCCTCTGCCTCAACGCCCCAGCATACCATCTCTGTTTCTATGTCTGTCTTTTGTCTCACGTATACTTACATAAAATCCCATAACATTAATAATTTTCTTGGTAAAATACAGCCTGAGTGAGAACAGGCTTCTTCATTTACTTGTCTCCAGTAACTCAGTTTTGATCTGCAGAAATCAGCAGGCCTGATTCACTCAATGCTGACAAAAGCTACTTGTTTTATAGGATCTGAACTAAGATGATCAAGTAGCCTTGGAATTGCAAAATCTGGAGATTACAATGGACCTGGGTTTGATTAATCTACGTCACCTAGAAGTGACACCTAGAGTGCACTGAACTATTACTAGACTCCTGAATCAATTATTCTGTCAAGTCTTAATGCTAAACAAGCTGAAGATGCATGGTCTTTTTAACAAGGTTATTTAGTCTTCTGTTACTTCATTTCATAGAATCTCATCTTAAATTATATGTATGACTACAATTAAAAATAAAACATAGGCAGTTTCAACACCCATCTTGACATTCTTGTTTTTATTTCTCAACATCTTAATTTAGTTTAAGAGCAGAAGGCAGAAATTACACAGTGGCTGGCAACGTATATATCCCAAGCAGCCACAACAGGGAGCTTACAAGATCATGAGAATTTAGAAAAATATATATATGTATATAAATAAAATAGTTTCACTGTTTTGTTTTTTTTTTTTTAAACTGTAAATCCTCTACTGATAGTATAATATTTTAAAACTAAGTTAATTTTTAATGGCACTATGAAAGTGCTAGAAAACTGTTTGATTTCCATTTTGGGGAAAGACACCTCTTCCATCCAGCATGAGCAGTAAGTGCATACTTCACAATAATCTCAAGACCTGTCAGCATACTTTGATCATCTCACCATCTGTGACACACTCAAGGAAGACACAGACACACAGCTCTTTTCTCTGGCCTGTGGTTAGAAAGTCATGCAATGTGACTTTGTGCATACATGCACAATGCTTTCTGTTGCTGTGTTTCTGTTCTCCTCTGTGCATGTTATACTTAGCTCCTCCTTTAGACATCCTCCACTGGAGTACATTACTGAACATCAGGAGGTTAATGCCCCCTTCCATCTTCCACCTCTGGTCTTATCTCAGATGACAAGTGAGAACTGGGAAGTAAGAAGGGGAAGAACAGTTCTTCTCCCAGTTTCCATTTCCCTTGGCTTCTTCTTTCAATTTAATTGCAACGACATTGCAGCTGTGGGTTGTGAGGTGTAACAGTTCTAACACTAAAAACTGTAACACCATTGCAGTGGTTTCCCTCTCTGGCAGATGTGACCAAAATTTGAAGTTACTCCATTATTTCTATCCTGGGAAAACATTGCTTGAAATGAGCTCCAAATTGAGAAAAATAAATTTGATAAATAAGAGGGATATCTTGTTCCTCATCTATAAAAAATTTCTAGCTTTCAAAGACATGAAAATATGTTATTTTCAGTGAAATAGCTGGAAAATGGATGCTGTAAGGCCCTTTTCTTCAAAAAAAAAAAAAAAAGCTCAGTTTTCAGCTGTTAGCAATATCCCATTTTGACTCACAGATTATGAAAATTGCTTAAATCATTACATTTGCATATTACAAATTTTGAAGGGTCAAGGTGATGACTGTTTTTTACGTTGCATGCTACAGATATCATGCATGTGTGAAAATGTGGTGCATCTTTTGATGATAATAAAAGATTATTCAGTAACTAAGGTGCCCCAAACTGCCCAGTACTACACAGAAACGAAGGAAAATTCTATGCATCTGGTGGCTATCCATCATAGCACTATAGATAAGGCTTTAAACTTCCCAATTTTGAATGTATTACCTTCTCCAAACATTATATATATCAGGCCAGGGCAACTGGTATGGATTAGTTCACATCCCTACTACTAAAACTATTATACTTTCAGACCAGGATCTTCAAAGAAAAACTGCCTACTTTGAAGACCTTGGCCCATCCAAATTCCAAACTAGGCCTGACAACAGATAATTTTGGAGAGAGAGAACTGTACAGGACCATAACTGTACAAAGACTGTGTTAAGAATTCAACGGTATAGATGACTACCTTCTAGAGCTCAGAGACATTCTCTGACACTGCTTAATTCACTAGTGTCGAAGTACATACCTACCGTTCAGTATCCAATCTTTATGCTCAGTATTTCACCAACTTGGACTGTTACAAATTCAGTTATGAAAAATGTTCAATTATTCTCTATCATTTATGTTTACATTGAATCAGGAAACTCGGTGAGAAGTTCACCAGGTAAACAACCAACTTCAAGCAATAAGATGTGTGTATGTAGAACTGGTATTCTAAAAGTATAATGCTCCTTCCAATAAAGCGTATTCTTCTGCTTTAATTTAGTCTTGTGCTCCAGTACACTGTTGAACTGTGATTTAATGCACTCACACATACTGCTTGCTATTTTCATTAGTACTGTGTATTGGGTAGATGTGTTTATGTTTTCATATTATCTCAACTCTAATTAAAATAATCCAAATAGAATTATGTTTTATAGTTATGTGACAAAGGAGATCTTTTACAACTCATCTCTTTAATAATATTTTGGTTAAAGTTGTTCTTAAGTAGTCATAGAGTAGCCATTATCCTCTAAGGAAATTTTTTGAAAATATCCTCCTCTGGAGCTGTTACATATCTTCTACCCATTAATTCTACAGTAATACAGAAAAAAAATCCATCCTGTAAGTCAATTCCAACCATATCCTCTTTTGTATTTGGTACTCAATGTTTTGAAATAACAGAATTACATCATGTCTGTCCTATTTTCAGTCATGCATACATGAATTACTAATCACATCTTAATGGCACTGACAGTATATCTTTTCCTTCTTTGTTTTCTTTTTTAGGACTACTTAGGAGCTCTATTTGTCTATTTGTTTATTCATTTCAACATCATTAGAATGAGAAGATATCAAATTGTTTGCAATGGATTTGCATAGACACTTCAAAGGTTTATAAACAAAAGTATATTTAGAGACAATTTTCTAAACTATCTACATATGTAGAATTAACCTTATTGGCTGTTGTCAACCACCTTGAAGTGCTTGCAGCCCTAATGGATCTATACCACCTTGAAAATACTATATAATGCAGGAAAAATTTCCAGACCAGGCACAGATAAGGGCTGAATCTGCCCATCTGTGGACCATAGAATACATTTCGATTTTAGTGGTTTGGGGGAATGCTCAGCACCTTTCAAAGATTGTCCAAATTTCATAGTATCATGTACACGGGAGTGGCTTTTAGCTTCAAGATATGGCGTTTATCCAAAAATTTTATCCCACAAAATTATAACTCTCAGTAAAATATTTTAAAGTCATCTTCCCTTCTTCTGCTAAGCATGGACAGTGCACATGGTTGTACAAATTCCAGCACCAAAACACACCAGAACAAGGAGTGTGCACCTGAACTGGAAACATACTGTGTCATGCACAGTATTTCTCCAAGGTGATTTTCCTGGTTATTCCCTATCTGGCTGAGTACGTGGTAACTTAGGCTGAGCACAGAAAGCAGCTCATAGGAGAAAAGATGGTCCTTACACTGCAGCTGTCCCACGATCTCGTTCAGAAAGTGAGTGGTGAGAACTTACTGCGTAACTGTGTTCTCCAACCCTCTTTTTGTGATCAAATTTAACAAACCAGACTTCCTGTGCTGCAAAACAAGTTTAGAAAATGCATAACAGAGTTCTCATTCATTTGTGCACTGGTACAATAGCCTTCAGTGGGGATTTCACTGATGTTTCCTAAACTTGCAAGCTAAGTGTGACAAGGGATGCAGAGCAGAAAGTTAAAAGGTTCTACAAGGCAATGAACAATTTCAATCTTTTCAAAATATAACAATGAAATATTCTCACTTTGTTAATATTATCTTCATACTGAATAACATACTCTGTTCCTGATATGCCCAATCTTTGTTGCACACACAAACATAGAATTCCACTAAAAAAAAAAAAAAAAAAAAGTGCTTTGAGATTGCCATCAGCAAAAGCCATTAGAGCTGCCACTGCACGTGCGTGTATTCATAGCAGCTACATGCTCAGGCAGATGGACAGGTGATGTACGAAGGTGTCAGAAGTACAGGAAAAATGGGGCAACGTAGAATATTGGTAGTAGAACTTGAAACATTGCAATAGTGGCCAGTAGATGGTTTGGGAAGAACTAAGGGTACTGCGGTAGGGTACTGGCCAGTGTCATGGAAGAGGAAACAGGATTATTTCACCATGGGGACACAGTGACACTAATCCACTTGAAAAATTCTGTTTATGGAACAATTAGTTCTGAAAAGTGATTTTCTGGAACTGTGGTTTTCCAGAGTTAGCTGGAATATATATATATTATTTTATTATTTTCTTTTGTTCAAAGGACTTTCTGCACCTAACTGCAAAAAGGATAAGACATAATTTCCTTAAATGTAAGTGACTGCCACTTTTTAGATCAACTGGAGAGGCTCTGGCCTGTGAATGATCTGTCTATTCACACCCAGGCCACTGCAGGGGGTGGAACGTCATGGTCCCTGTCCTTCCTTATGCCTAGATGTACTACACCTGAATAAGTATACCAGGCTTATTTGTACACGCACAAAATAGATGTACATTATACAAGGCACATCTTGTAGCCCAAACAAGTGGGACAGGGCTATCAGAGGCTACAGATGTCCTGCAGGATTCTATTACTGCTAACAGAAAATGAGGCAATTTATTCTGTCCTCTAACATTTAGACTATTACCTTCTATTATATTCCTAAACATCTTAGCCAGAGGAACAATGAACCACAGATGGAATTGTAACTTTTTTTAAAGAGGTTTAAAAAGCTAAATAGGAAAAAAATAAAAAATAAAAGACTAATGTAAAGACAGCACATCCAAACCCACAAAAAAAAATGAAAGCAACAACAACAAAAAACCTTTATGAATTTACATAGATCATTGCAGATCTTATCAATAAAACCAGCAATAATGAGATGATGAAATTCTCTGTTCCTTTGTCTTTCCACCAGAAGCCCTCTTTACTGAAACAACACTCCTTAGGAAGTTTGCTTCACATAAGATGGGGAAAACAGTAATTTATAAAAGATAAAATACAGGTCATTTCTATGTAATCCATATTTCAATGCCAAAAGCTGTACCTACAATCAGCCATTTGAAGCATAGCTTAGAAAGACAAGAGAATATGCAGATGCTGGATCACATTTAATAAATGAAGAACTTAAAAGGTGAGAAATTAGAATTAAATTTTATGACAACTAGCCAATGACTCACAAGTATACAGCACTGGCAAAAGAAACAGTCTCTTAGGAAAAAAAGAGGTGCTCCTTCTCTATGTATATGGCTTATTTGTTCAAATGGAGCTGAAATAAGTAATAAACATAAATGTAGATCACAGGTACAGGCCACAGCTGTCTGTGCACAGACAACACAGGACACAGATCCCTGAATTACTGTTAAATGAGCTAGCTTTAGGACTGGAGCAGCAGAGGTGGGTGGCACTGTGGCACTGAACTTAATGCTGCTTCTCAGATCTGAGTTAAACTCTCTGCAGGGTGCTGCACTGTGCCGAGAAGATACACCAGTTCAGTGAAAGTAGGCTACAGCTTTAGCAATAGCGCACTGAATTGAATAGTTGAGACACACCCAGAGAGCAGTGGGATCTCATAAGGGACAAGTGCTAGGGTCACAACAAATTGCAGTTTTTTCAGCTCAAAATTCATCATAACTAACTGAACAAAGGATTAATTGATAGAAACATGAGTGAAAGGTGGGAAGAAAAGAGAAATTCCCAGCCAGGTTTTGTGAGGACATGTTTTTAACATAAGGGGCGAACTGAAGGCCAGGTTAAGGGAAAACTGGAAGGAGAAGAAAAAAAAAAAAAACACAAATCAAATTTTCTGTGTAGTCTGAGGAATCCCTTAACTTTCCATGATCCAGACCTCTCAGCATTCACACTCTGTGTATGAGATTGTTCCTGTCTCATACTTCCCAGCTGTGGTACTTTCACCCCATGGGCTGGCAGTGCAGCATCACAGCCTCCCTCCTCTTCAGGGACTCCACGCAGCAGATGTAGCTGACAGGGCCCCCAGCCAGCTGTGTTTGGTCTGTGAATTTCTGGAAGAGCAGAGAGGAGAGGCCACCGTGCTGTGCTGAACCTCATATACATACGAACATATTCAGAATCCATCATGTGCTGAAGCATGTATATACACTGCCACCATGTGACCTGGCACACAATCTTAGGTGCCCTGCCAAAGAAAGCAAACGGCAGCATGACCCACACCTCTGCCTCCAAGCCCAGCCTTTTTCTACTCTCTGCCACCACCTGTCCTCACCAGACTACTGGGAGGCGGGAATCTTTGGTCCCTTCTGCTGCTGCTTACATATATCACAGAGAGTAGTTAACATGGCATTCCTTGTCACTGGGGGTAATGTTATATGCACAACCCCCCAGGAAAATAAATGTGATGCTATAAATGAAAGTTAGAATATAAGTTGAAGGACCAGACTCCACTGGCAGTTTCTTCCAAGCTACCAAAGCCTGCCCAGTACAAAGCTAGCTGGGGCTAGCTCCCCATTCTGCCTTTCATTGGCCAGCTCACTGGCACCTTCCTGTGCTAGATGCACAAGATAAATGAGAAGGGGAAAGGAGTGACAGCTGTTTTGGAAATCTATATGATCTTTGTTTTGCCTCTATTTAAAATCTGTTTATTTTGCTAGAAAAGTGCAAAGAAGCCCTGAATGACAACAGAAAATTATTTTGTATGCATTGTGTATCACTGTTCATTGATTTTACATGAGTGGTGAGAGGTCAATCAAGAATAGAAACCCATTGTATCAACCTTCAAAGAGCTTGCCATCTAAATGAATGCAAAAGACATGGAATAAAGGAATGAAATACTCTGGCAGAATTAACACTAATGGTTTGCAAACATCACACTGGAAATATCTACAACTTCTTTGCCTAAATTCTTGGGTTGATATCTTGGGGGAGGAGATTAGGTAAATGGAAAAAAAATAAACAAAGAAAAGGAAGAATACTGAAGGAATGTCCATAAAACACACAGAGAAATGAGAAACATAATGGGATTTGAATGCTGTAGTGCATTCAACTTCTCTGTATATTAGCATATAGATTTACCATATACATTAAGTACCTGCCTACATGTGCCTTTCTCCTGTTGTTTTCTGCACAAGTAGTAGGGCCACACGAGAGAGAGATTAGCGAATGCTGTAAAGTTCTGACCATATATACCGCACAGCTAGCTTTTGTTCTGCAGAATGAGGAGAATACTGGGAGTCAGTAAATGGTATGATTTAAATTTGAAAATAGCTCCCCAGAATCTGCTGAATCCATTCAGAGTTAACTAGCAGAAGAACAACACCATTCAGTATTCTGGGTCCATCTGTTGGCAGTATCATGATGGAAACAGCTTTTTAAATGCTATTTTCAATAAGCTATCACACAACAGCTTGTTCCAACAATATTCTGATACCTTTCTGTTTGCTTGCCGCCTACTATAAAAAACAGCTTAGAGGAAAGGAGGCATTTTAGTACTATACTGATGTAGGGTGGGAGGGACAGAGAGACTACAGGAACAAGCAAAACTGGAAACTATAAACAGAGAAGAGAAGAAGAAGCTGTTATTTTAGACCCCCTGCAATCTAGATTTAAACCAGAATGGGGAATCCAAACTACTGCAGTGTCACAGAGGGATGGTCTGTTCCAGTGGTTAGAATATTGTGCTTTGACAGTGTCAGCCATAGGAAGTTAATGGCTCCTCAGAGAGGAATGGTGCACCTAGCAATTTACTTTTGTAAGACCTTCTGAATTGTGTGCTCCAATGAGTACTGAAAGGAAGGCCCACCTCCATCACCGTAACATGTTCACTTGCACAGCACCCAAACAATCTGCTTTATATAATTCTTATCAAAATACCATGTACCCATCAGCTTACTTCTCAGATAATACAAGTGCCAGCAACATACTGATGATGCAAAGCCTGGATCCTCTAGCATCAAAGTGGCCCAGTGGCAAAGATCAGCTCAGCAATGAAGAACAGATGGTTGCATTTGAACCCAGTAATAGGTAGGAGAGGAATAGAAGTTATTCTGGTTACAGATTCACACCAATAAAGTTCCACAATTAGTCAATTCAGTGTCTAGCTGTCACAGCTCGCTTTGGCAGACCTATTTAATTACGGTGCTAGATAACCCCTGAGGTCTCTTTTGACCTATGTTATTACACGATCTTGGTATTCTAAAATAGCCTCTTCTAGGCTGGTTACTGCTATACTGTTGAATCAAGTTCTAAGTTTTATCCATTTTAAAGACATCTCACAGATGAGGCCAATGATATTAAAAAATATGTTAGAACTTCCAAATCAAGACAAATGGAAAGCTTCTTTTTTCCTTTAGCATGAAAGAAATTGCTATCATACTGCACTAGGAAGAATTTTTTTACAGCATGATCTCACTAGGGACCAAGAGCTGTAACAAATTTTACTACCCTTCTGCTCCAATGCAAGTGTGTCCTGCTGACCTGTTCTTAAAATGCTGTACTCCTTGAAGAGCTACAAGAGGGCACCTAGATTTCAATGTGCTAAAGCATGTTGTTTACCAGTACATGAAAATGTATAGAGTTAGTATTGTTTCTCAACTTTCATGCTTCCTATAAAAGAACGTAGGTAAACTCAAGAAGGTGTGAAATATTAGGGCACTATATAAACAGAGATACAGAAAAAGGGAAGAAAACCTGTAAAGGTAATGCACCATTAATGCTGAAAAAATGGAACATAAATCTGGAAGAAAACCAATAGTACATAAAAATACAAAATATTACATAAAGATGTCATTCATTATTAATGCTCTAATAAAAATGTACTGATATCTGTGTACCTTGTTGGGCTTATTCATAAAATATTCTACGTTCTCCCCTTATCAAGACTGCTTCCTAAGTACAGAAAGTATTTTGTATTCTGTTTATCTATCTTTGATCCATATATGTGTTTAGCAGTAACATCCTCCTAGAATACATGCATCATATCCTGCTTTTAACATGAAAAATACAACTAAGAAGAAGATGCTTATGGTGATCACCTACCTGAGGACGTATAACTTTTACTATGTTTTTAAGTGCGGTGTCTGGTGACGGAGGAGAGCAGTCAGGTGTTGGGCCTGTAGAGCTGTTTCTATGGTTACCAGATCCTGGTGTGGTAATTGCTACCTGAGGTGCATTATCTGTGAATAAAAATAGCATTCATGTGAACTTACAAATACTTTATACATTTTTAAAGAAAAAATTATTTTGAAAACAGAGTGTCACTCAGAACACCATTTCAACTTCCAAAAACTATTGAAATTTAAATGTGTTTGGTAAGGAATATTTTGTATATCTATGCTTATTATTTTAATACATGCATTCATTCCATGTTAAGTCAGGATATAGCAGTCTCTTAATACTTAATTAAAACAAAGCACAAAAAAAGAAAGCACAAATATTTTACATTTGTTACCCTGAATTACTAATTGTGAATCTAAGTACTATCACTGTAACAGGGGTGACGTAAAAGGTGGCTTTTTAATGCAACTCATCTCTCATCCTGGTAAATCCTAACACATAAGATCCAATTCAACAAGTTACAGAAACATATTCTTGACCCAGAGCAAGCTAATAGCTATCATTCACAATTTTCCTGAACACCACGAGTAACATAACTAATCAGTGAGAATTAGTTATAAAGAAACATACTCAGCTTCTCATATGAAATCTGCATCCTTCACAGAGCTCTGCACTACCGTAGCTGCCTTTCTAGCCATATCTCAGCTAGATAACCAACAGCTGGCAGAGAAATGTCTACATACGTGCAGGTACATGGGAAACAGCTGTTCAGAAATGTTTTGTGATGCTGTTAATCACTTTACGGCACAGTGAAGGACCATTAGAGGGACTTAGAATATTATTCTTACCTTCTTTAAATGTTCTTAGTGCAGTTAGAACAATGCAAAGTAAAATCAGTGAAAAACAGGTCAGAGGATAGAGAGGACTGTGAAGTAAGGCATAACTTCCCAGCTGTGATGGTAACCAAGCACCAGAAGGACTCAGCAGGAGGCCAAAAGCTCCACATTATTTCATGCCTTTAGAACTGTATTGTTAAAGAAATGGTTTAGTTCAGGTTCTGGAAAAAATCCATTGCCTGTGCATGGTCATTGTGGTCTTCATGAGTCCTATAAAAGGTACTATAAAGTACCTTTCTTTCTGGGTCACAAAGACATGTGGGCCATGTTCCTCAATGTGCCATAACACCTGCAGCTCTGCAGTAAGATGATGATTACATTCAAATCTCACATCTGAGAGCCTGGAGGATTCACAGATGAAAGCCTATTTATTTGTAATTGAGGTGGATTGCCAACCCATCCTTTCACTTTGTGGGCAAATCCACTCCAAATAAATAAATAAATAAATCCAACCAAACAAAACCAGCTCCAGTGCCATGAACTAGAGAATTTTGGTAAGGATTTGATGAGAAGACACCCCACCAAGACCTTGCCATACTCTTTGGAAATCTCATAGTGAGGATGAAGGTTAAATAGGAATGTTAGGAGCATTTTAACTGAGCTGTGCTCAGTTCCTTTTGTGCTCCAGAATATGAAATACTATCTTGTTTCACTCTATGAAAAAAAAGATTCAGGGTAGACTTGGATAATTATAAATGAACCCCCCGCCTGGGGAATCAGAGACTTACTTTTGAGAGAATCCTGCACTGTGTATGGAAATACCAAACAACAGATTATACTGCTGCCAAGATACACAGTAATACAGGAGCCATCTAGGAAGCTCAGAAATAACTACTAGAGGGATAAATGTTCCACATGAGTCTGGCTAAGTGTACTTAGTGTAGTTACTTATTTACTTACCGGTGTGAAAAACAAACAGAAGGATTGTCTCTAACAAATAGCTAAACCTATAAAGAACAAAACCGCCCTGGTACTTTAGCTAGCTGTCCATGGGTTTCTGCTACTGCTCTTCCACTGTGAAGCCTGCATGGCTGCGCTTAAGCACAGCTGCCCTTAAGCACCTGAAAGCCTTTAAACTGAAATCAGGAAGCCTTGCAGATGGGGAAGTATTTTGAGGATGTCTCTCTCAAAGGCTAGATAGTTAGAAAGACAGATTGATGCTGATGGTAAGGAACACAGTTTTCTGTCTGTCTTTTCGTCCTGTTTTAAGCCCTAGACTATAGTCACCTCAGCTTTGCTTACTCACTCTTTAACTATGCAGCAGAGGTAACAGAGGTCAAATTGTATGAACAAGAACTGGAGCTTCTTGTTGACCCTGTTCAATGACGGGTCACTAAAGACTAGGTTTTGCCCCTAAATACAGTCCTAACTGAGAAGCATGGAACTAACTGGAAGTGAAATTCTTGGAATGAAGATTTTTTGGAAGATATTCATGAGGGGAGGCAGGGCTGTTATATGCCCTCCTAGATAGAGCTGAGAAAAAAACTTTTCCAGCTACAGTGTGCATAACTATAACCAATGCAGGAACATACACAATATGCAGAAAACTCAAAAAAGAGTAGTTACAGTCTTTCTTTCCAAGGAAAATGAAGTGGTAATACAACAAAGGATCAGGCATTTAGAATCTAAAAATAAAGCTTTACAAAAAAAAATACAAGCAATATTTTTCTTTGAAATAAATATCCCAGAAAAAAAAAATCCAACTGCTCAATATTTCATGCCTTCAGTCCTTTCTCAAGGGAATAAAGCATCTGACATGTAATGGTTTCTTGTAAACAATTTCTTTATTGTGGACAGCTGTTTATTTTCACAGTAGGATCTTCCCATTAGGCAACCGATAATGATTTACTACCTGGGTCTGCTCCATCAGAGAGAGAATATCACCATCAAATTAGCTACTGCAACCAATCTGAGGGACTTTGCTGGTTATGTATACAGTATTCACTGTTTCATTAAGAATAAATTGAAACATATTCTCTTCTGTAATTAAATGATACAATAATTATGTATTCATTTTCTTTTCTGCTGGTAACAAAACTAAAGTAAACATTGTTTTTTCTTCCTTTAGGTAACCATAATAATATCACTGGAAGTTTCAGTGCATCCTTTCATCACGAAAAGAACTTATCTACCAAATTTCCCTAAGAAAGATTAGCTACTGTACTGAGCTTCTGACAGGTGCTATGTACAGGGCCAAAAGGGAAGTATTTACAGCTGTCATTCTCATCTAGTTTCAGGCTCAAGTTACAATAAGCTAAGGGATGTTTCTGTACCAGTCAGATAACAACAGGCTCCAGGGATCATCTGGCAGTTAAAATTACTGAAGTGCACTATGCTCTAACAATATTCCTTCCTGCCTCCATCATACGTGACAAACTGTCACAGGGATTATGTTACTGGAGCCAATTCTGATTTTGAAAAATGGTTACTGAAGGGAAAGAAAAAAAATAGAGTAAAGAAAATATATCATGTTATTTTTTGTATGTTCGGAATAACCAAAATAATTTTTAAAGAGGTTAGATAAGCTCAGGTTTTGGATTAACTGGACTCATCTAATGTGGACTACAAAAATAACTATGCTGATTTACATCCTGGCAAATCTTACTAATTTGCTTGGTTTGTTTGTTGACTGATTGGTTCAGCATACAAGGTTTTAAAGGACAGAAAGTGTTACCATACTGTCATGATCACATTTACCATTAAACATCTGATGGTTATTCTTAAATTTCTCACAGAATTAGACAGGTTTCCACATCTCAAATCTTAACACATCTCAAAATTCTGTTCACTACTTCTCCCAATTTTTGAAGTATTTTCAGAAGAAGTAGACAGTATTTACAACAATGGTCATACTAATGTAGTGCTTCATACAAAAGAGATACAACTTGTCTACACTCACAAGTCTTTTCCTTACACACCAAAAGACTGTAGCTACAAATGATGACATCATTCCTTGGAAGTTGAAGGTCACTTTGTTCCTACTATTATTTAAAAAAATCTTACAATCAAGCCACACTAGCATTATTTCAATTAGAGATACATCCTTTGATTCACAGACAGGTGGATTTCAGTTATACTAAAACATATGAATATTGAATCAACTCCACTATATCCAGAAATTCAGATGAGCTTTTTACTGGTCTATTTCTGTTATTCCATATTTCACCAACAGTTATCTATATATTCTTACAAGAAAATGCTAAAAAGAAATTGAATACCATTGAACAGGAACAAATTTACATAAGTGGCTTTTTGAAATTTAGTAAATTAACTGTAAGTCATTTAGTATGGGATATGTTTATTTTTTACAGAATCTTTTTATGAGGATGTTAAGGGAGGAAGGAAACAGCAAGACAAACACCTCACAAAATCTATTTTTCACCACACTGTCATATATAATACAATTGTGAACAAAGATGCTTTTTGTTCGTTTTTTGTGTCCGGTTTGTCTATTACCTAGTTCAATATTAATATAAGCATGTAATATATCTTGTTCATAAAAATATTTTTAACTATGAATGTACTCTATCATCATGTCTAACACAAGATATTACACAAGAATTAACCAATACTTTCACAGGAAGAAAAGTTGGTCTACTGTTGCTGACATTATAAATAGCGATTCATTTGTAATGTAGTCTTTCAGTACAAAAAGTATTTCTGAATAAAATGAAAACTACATTATGTAATGTGTTATAATGTCTATCTAATAAGACCAATTTTTGGAACAGAAATTCAGGGCCTAAAGTTAAACTTCTGTGTTTATATGCTGGTAACTAAATTGCTTTCCAAAGAAATGGCATTTATTTTTTCTCCAACTTTTGAGCAAATCAGAATCTGAACTTCAGAGTTGCATGGTGGGATTTCTCTAAATACAGCTACATTTCAGTGAACACGCCAAGCTCCTCTTTAAGTCAATGAAAAACAGTTAATACTGGTAAACTAGTATTAGAATTTAGGATATATTCTATATAAAGATACATTATACTGAAGAAAGATAGGGTCAGAGGAACATGCCCTAAACTTCTTTGATAATACTGAGAAGATATGTTTTAGCTCTAAAGTCTAGAAAGCTACCTCAGACACTTCTGTTGTAATCAAGAAGGGCAAGACTCAATTGCTGAAGCAAAGTTAACTAATGCCATCTCAGGGGTCCAAAGAAATTCAAGGCATCTGCAAGAGGCTTGAGTGAACAATGGAATTTCAATGGCTTCAGCTTAGGACACCCAAAAGCATTTCAAATGTCAATAGACAGCTATGTGCGGACAACTGAATCAAGGTCCTAAAACTGTATGAGATGAATCTCAACTCACATTCCTACTAATTGCAACCACTGTTTCCTAAAGATCTTTGTGAAAATGAAACTTATTTCTACCATTATGATATAAAATTAGAGCAAGCTTTTTTCTGAAGTTTACGGGATAACAGGAGGTCAACAAAAGAGAGTGCAAGGAGCTCCTATTCATGGATATGGTGACTGCTTTACACTTTCAAGGATCAGATTGGTCTGTAGAGTGGAAAATGAAAGTGAATATTGTCTTATTTTAGTATACCGTAAGAGTAAACTATGGTTTTCTTTTATTGCTTATATCAGACAAAATCATAAAAATCATTAAAACTGTTTAACTGAAATTATAAAGAAGGTATGCACTGGGAACTTTGCTTTTTACTGTGTTGTGTGACATCAGTAGTCAGTTAGTGGATGATTGATTTCTCTCATATGGTATGCTGAGCAGGGAAAAATGCCCTCATGGATAGTAATAGACCATATCACTACAGTTCAGCAAATTACTTTATCTAAATTTTCACCCCACTATCCAGGTACTGTGAGCACAAATTGCTCACTGGTACTTTTCTAAATAATGTACTCAAAGAAAAGGTACCATGTGCATATAATGCCACCATATTAACTATCAGGCAGATACCAGTATATCACTGCCAGCCAGAACACTTCCTACCATGTCTCAGCAAGCAAAATACCAGAAGTTAAAAGTCAGCCCATATTCCAGAAATACGGTTATAATTAGATTTCACCTCGGAAGTAAATCTTCACAATGGAACACACACTTAATCAGCAGACTTCCACTGTCATTGAAGAAACACACTAGTGTTCTTTTCAAAACCTACAGTTATATCTATATTAGCTATTACATTAGTTATGTCTACCACTTAGTGCAATGGCAATGGATTAGCAGTTCTAAGCAGATGATCCCAATGACACTCCATTTAGAGTACGTGTGGGTTTGAATTTTTAGGACTACATTTCATGTTATTTATTCTACTGAACATCCCCACCCCACAGCTTCCAGAAGGACTGATCATTTATTTGCATCCATAAGTCTCTCTTACAAGTTAAAACACTTTTGGTGCCGATCTGAAATGGAGCTTCAAATCAAAAATGAGCCTATGTATATGTATACCAAAACCAGCCTGTGACTGAACCAATGAATAGCAACTGGGAACTATCAAGGTATTTAATTCACACCCAGTGCTCTGAACCAGAACGCAAATATATACTCAGACTATTTGATTTCCATATTCTAATTATCTGAGGAGTCACGTATATGCTATATGCTCAGATTTACAATTTGCTGTAAGAATGGAAGAAATATATATTTAACTTCAGAGTTGTTGACCAGTAATAATCTAGAACTAGATTATATGATACACATTTAATGGTGTATATAAATATACGTATATATGCATATACATACTAAATTCTAAAACCTCTAAAGATGTAATGCTAAACATGAACAAAGTACTTAACACGCAAAGCCTAATCATTATGAGCTTGTAGAGCTTTCCAATACAACACTCAGAGCCTGGATAGACTTGTACACTGCAACTCCAGGAGAAAGAAAAGTGGTGGAAAATGAATGTGCGCATATATATGTATACATAAATATATATAGATGTACATGCACACATATATCTCAACAACAAGCTCAAAGGCACCCCCATTACTAGTAAATAATTTCCTTTTATTCCTCAAACACTGCCCAGTGCAGATGATTTCATGCAATGTTCCAAGTGTGAAAGTGGGCCAAAACCCCACATTTGTTTTGGACACCCCAACATTGGGATAATGCAAAAATGTAAATAAAGCTCCAAATGGCTTGATGTTGTATGGGATCAAAATGTTTTTTAGTGTGGTATCAGGACAGATCTAGGTTTGATCAGTTCCAGCAGATGCAATTTGCTGGCCTATTAGAAAACCATTAGAAAAGCACTTATCCAATCCAGTAATATCTATGATTTTGAATCTGTCTTTAGAAAAAAATACAGTAGGAAACTGTTGGAATGCCTTTGTCTGTACGTGTTATATATCCTCAACATCAAATGTGTTATATGGAGGCATAAAGCTCTGAAAAGAACATTGAGTCATCAGACAAATCATCTGTCTCAGACAGAAATCAGTCATAACCTTAGTAGAAATATTGGAAGATTATAGAAGGAGATAATCAGGAAATGGCACTATTTGTGGAGGATCAGTCACCAGTAGCTGAATTTACGTATGTCTCCTCACTGAGGTAATGGCCACCAGAAGGGCTAGTTTCATTGACTGGCTGAGAACTGAACAAGCTGACATAGGTCCCATCATGGATATAAGAACTAGATTTTAGTTTTCTTCAATAACAGGATCTCTCCTAAGTAGCAATTATCACCGAGTCCTTTAAATCTTCATAACTGGAATGGAAGAACACTTGTCAGTTATAAACACACTGGAGTGACAGATAAGCCAGTATTTTTTCCTTCCAGAGATAATCAAAGATACGGAAGCTGTATCAGGAATATAGGATCATGCCTCAGGGAATCCTTCCTACTCTTGCTAAGCTTTCTCTAACTGGGAGAGAGATACCCAGGCCCACATGAAGAATCGTATGAACCCCATTCTGTGGGATTAAAGAGAGTTTGGGCATGGTGATCTTATTGAGGCTTACAGAGGGTTCATTAAAACTCAATTAACTCATTCTAAGGGATAGCAAGGAGAATCACCCCATTACCCTAGAACATACCCATAGGCAGATTCCAATGCAAGTCCTAAAACAATATATCTGAACATTTTGTACGGAGCCAGCACTACTTAGGCTCAGGTCATTCATCATGACGCAATCCAGGCTGCTGGATTCCACCAGCAGTAAATATACAAGGCAGGAGCCTACACCAAGAAATACGTAGAAGATAACAATGAAAGACCCAAAACTGAGCAGAGTAGATCACGGAATAGTAGGAATACTTGATATAGAGCTGCCATGTATAAGATTTCTTGGACAGCATGTGAGATAAAAGTGTTATGTCTCCTGTAAGTTCTGGATGAACATTAAACATGAACTTAAACTATTCGTCATGAATTTAATGAACATTAAAGGAGAAATTTCAAAAGAACAGATGGAATACTGAATAATGGAGTCAGTAGGTGCTAAACTGGATACATACAGAGAACTGTTGGACTAAGCTGTTTGAATTTGCTCTTTTGAATTTGTTTTGTTTCTCGAACACTTAAACCTGAATAACCATTGTTCTGAGTAGGATTGTAAATATATATCTGCAACTGTCTTGTTGAAAGCACTTGAAGCTATAACTGGCCCAGTCTTGGATGTGGCAGCTATTTCAGGATAGTGTTTGGAATTAATTACCAGTGAAGTGCATTCCAGTGGCAACAGGGGGTCTGCTTAGTTGTTTCTGCATCATCCATGAGAGTTCGGTATGACTATTATCAACTTTTTATTTCCTCTAATCACCCACCTGCACAAATAGACTTTGGAACTGCTTCAAGCTTGCATAACCCTTGTAATACCAGGCAACTGTCTGGAAAAACATCTCTCATTAAATACTAATGAGAGATAATGGGCGATTTCCACCATTTCCTGAGTAACCTTTTGAGGCTGCCACTGCAAGCTGTTGATGTCTAATTGAGCATTCAAAAACAATGCTACACAGTTGCCATATACTTATTTTTTTGTGAATTTGTTGTTGTTGTTGGCTTTCACATGTTTGAAAGTTTCGTAGTGAAATGACTGCATGGTCTACAACAGATATTTCATAGGTGTCTACATTTGTGTTGCCTCAGCACGTAGTCTTTACGTTTCTGGAAGTTCTGTGAAATGCACAGTGTATGGATGCCAAAAATATTTTTGTTTATTTCAGTCATTCTCTAAAAACTGGAACACCTAGTAGTCTTGTAAAACAAAACATCCCCCTTGCCCCCAAATAATGATACATATTGGGGATCTTTATGCTTATTTTTAGGTTTATCTCATCAGTGAGACAATACTGAATGCTATCATATGCCTTAGTATTTCACAAGGCCCCTTCTATAATCCAAAGAGAACATCAAAACTGTGCTGTGCAGAGAAAGTACTCTACTCTTGCAAATACAACAGTCAACTGGTGAATTAGGCTATATTTTCAAAATGTCTCATAATATAAACTGCAAATGTGATCACAGTAAGTGCTCTCAAACTATTTAAATAATACCGATGATAGCCATACTCCTCTGGGATCAAGTTCAGTTAATAAATTTAAGCACTCCTGAAGATAAACCTTCCAATATGCATCTATCTTTAATTGCAAGGAAATGCAATTTGTGGACAAAACTGTATTTTCATAAGCTTAATTTCTTCTGAAGTATCAATTAGTTAGTAAAGCTCTCTAATAAAACACTGAAGTCATAAACCTAACCAACCATTTCAAAGCCAAAGAGCTAGAAATTGTATTTTTAAAACATTTCAATGTCCAGATTAAGATTTGTAGATTTTTGAGCTAACTCTCACTCACTCTCACTTTGGCTCAACTATCACATTTTTGCATGTAATATATATTTAAAGTATTTTGTTCCAAACCAGAAATGTATATTTTATCCAGAGTAAGAGTATACTGATTAAGCATAAAGAAGTTGCCCAGCAGGTAGCATGCACTACTGATACACAGTCAGTATTCAAGGAATCTTAAAAGTCTCTGCTATTAACTTTTGAAAGCAGTTGGGAAACATCTGTACCAGAGCAGATCAGCTACCTAGTCCAATATGTTGCCCTGATGATGTCCACATGATGTAAGAAAGATAAAGGAAATACCACAGATAATTTTGAAATAAGACAATCCAATTTCCAAGCACAAAACAGCTAATTTGTGACACTACAGCATTAGAGTTTTGAGACACCTCAAAACAATTTTGTCATATATTACTTTTACTTATTTTTATTTACACTTAGCATTTTCTTCTGAAAAATACTTTTTTTTCCCTTTTTATTAATATTCTCACAATAATTTATTTTATACAGCCGAAATTCAGGTGAAATATGTTATAATTATATATTGCATAGCATTATTAAGCCTACCTTCCAACTGAAAAAGCAATATTTACCTAACTTTTGCTATGAATGTTTAGAATCACATATGGACTTCAACACATTTAATTTAGTTGGTTTGTGTAGGTCCTTGAAATTTTTAAGAGCTGCATTTACCTACATAAAGGAATAATAAAGATCACACAAAATTTTTCAAATAATGAAGAGGTATGCTATTTGTATTTGCTATTGATACCAAATGAATAAATTGAAATTTCTACACCATGCAGCTTTGGCCTGTTTAACATTGAGCCAAATCAGTATATCCAGACATGGAGGAATATTCACACACAGTGGCGCAGAAATGAAGTAGACGATGTCATCCAACCACTAATAACAAAAGAGAGGTCATAATTAAGTAAAAGTATGTTTTTTTGCAAAGTTTGATGGAGAAAAATATGGCTTAGAACTATTTAACATCCCTTTATTTTGAGTTTTTAACTACAACAAAGAATTACTACTGAATTGCACTGGAATTATTTCTTTCTTCTTTCCTTTTTTTGAATGAAATACCCCTGCTCTTCTTCAGACCATCTTTCATTGTCAATCTTCCTCAATTTAGAGAGAAAATAGAAGTGGTTGAATTCTCCCATCAGGGCCAGGAGAAGGGGAAGGCAAAAGTAAAGCTAACACTGGAAAGCATACCACCAAAGCAACAAAAGCATGGTGTCTCTTCCTAATTCTTAGCGCTTATTTTTATATTTTCAAACTGTTTCTGAAGAATCGCTTGCCAAGTATGATCACATACATGTTGCTCCTGATGCTGCATAATCCCTCATTTTTAACCTTTTTCACATAAGAAACATACCTTCATGATCCAAATTCAGAAAAGACAGAATGAAGTAACAGGGACATACATTTCAGCAGCAGTAAAACCAGGGCTACCTACTTCTCCTGGCTGAAACATTTCCTGCTTACTCTGATTTTCCTCATAAATAGTTCTTACATTCCAACGGGTAAACATTTAGCCAAAACAAAAGCCGGAATTCACAGAATTTGTGTCAGTTTTACTGCCAGAACTCCTAACCACCATAAACTTTGTATTTCAAATGTTATTATTCCATGAGAATACGAGTCACAAATTCATTCCACACTGTGTTAACAAGGCTGATATCTAGCAGTTGGACAAGCAATTGAAAAAAACATACTGCTTTTTGTTTGCAAGGGCTTCACAAGGCATTTAATACTTTTAAGAAATTCATCCATAGAAAATCCTTGTTAAAGTTATAACAGGTTGGATGATAAAAACTCTGAAAGACAACATACAGAATTTACTAGTAAAAATATTTCTCACTAATTTTACTTATAAAATAGTCACAGAAAGTTTTGATTTTTTTTTTCATCACAACATAGGACTGAAAAAGAAGTCAAAATAATAGAATTGCTCTGGGAGAGAAATTTAGCTTCAATCGCATTACCACTGGTAAGAAACTGGTTTTAATTGTACTAAATTATTTAAATATCTTCTAGCAGGGAGGGAATCATACCTGAAAGTAAAAGGAATGGATTGAACAGCTGGAGCTAGAGTGGAAGGAACAGTTTTACTAACAGCTGATTTTACTATCCTCATCCAGAACAGATAATACTGCATACAATGATAAAAAATATTATAGAAAGAATAATACACCTTGCCCTGGAGTAAGAATATGTGAAGTGATGCTTCTGAAGACTTTTTCTGCTTTTTAAAAACAATAAAGCAACCAAGGGTGAAAACATTCTTTCCTATGGGTTCTTCCAAATCTGCAGTGTTCGAAGGTATACTGGGAAAAAAGGAAAAGAGTAGCTTGATATCCTGTCCACAGTAGAAAATGATTCTGTCATTGGCTGCTAGTAAAGATATGATGTATCTATATGTATGTGAATTGGCAATGCAATCCCATTTCCATCTGATTTTGATATGTAGCAAAATCCTACATTTCTTGCACACTTCAGATTTGTTTTTGAGATGGTCTGTACAAAAATGAAAATGGTATAAAAGAATAAATATGAAATCTCTGCAAAGTAATAGAAGGAAACTTTTTGGCAGCAAGCTACATACTGCCATCAGGACTAGCAGATGCAGAAAGGGAGACAGAAGCACAGAAAATGGAAGTAAATGAGAATTTTTTTATTTGACTTAAAATAAAACAGGAGGGAAAATCTTTTATTTTTTACAGAATGTAACACTGATTACCTTCACTAGGAATCAATGTTTTTCTATTTTTTAATCATCTCTGACACTGAACAAAACAAATAAATCTGTTCATTATGTACAAAAATGGCTTATTTTAGTAATTGCTTCATATTTTTGCAAATATTTTGATTTTAACAACATTTTGCAAGCTATGCCAAGATTTCTGCTTTCCAAATGTGCTAAAGTTAGCACAAAAGTTTACTTAAAAAATTCATAAAACATATCAGAGACTTCAACATCTGTTAGCAGAGCCACCAAACTGACATATGAATTCAGTGTATAGGTAGTTGGGAATCTTTTGAAAAATTATTTTCACCATATAAAAACTGGTTAATCAAAATTGATTAATCAAAACTGATTTTCCTGGGGAAATGTATCATTTTCAGGATATTTTCATCAGAAATTCTTGGAGCAGGATGGAACTCCTGTTGTTTGTCTGCAAGAAAGATTAATGGGAACAAAAAGACAGATTGCAGAGCAGGTATCCCACAAACCTGATCTTTTGATCATTTAGTTCACAGGTCGTGCTGGAGCTTGTGTTCTGACAGAGAGGGCAGGGATTGAGTGCGTACATCTTGGCATGACATGGAGCTGGGATGCAGCTAGGATGGAAATGTGCTCAATGCTTAAAAGCATCTGTGCAGAAAGTTTTGATGCTAAGCATTTGTGCTTACGTGCTATGACACAGATGTAGTCACTCGTATTATAGCGGGGTACTTAGGGTTCTCAGCTTGATCCCCCACATCCCAGATAAATGCCCTAATATAGGCCACAGAAATAGCAGGGATCACCCAAATCATCAGATCTAATCCCTAAATTACAGGCAATCATATAATTGTGCTGCAAGGCACCTGTAGACTACACCTTTTCTATTCACCATCTACAGCAAGTCACAAAGCACTCCCTAATAAATTGTACTAAACTTACAAACTTTAATACAAAATATCAAAAAAAGCCTGAAAAAATACAAAAAGAGTAGGAGAGAACAGGAGCATTTTTAATGTCATAATTTTCTGCAACAGCTGAGAATGCCTGGAGGATCTTAAGATATGTATATTGCAGTGTCTAATGATTAATTGTTCAGAGTCGAACAGCTTTATCATGGGACACTAGGAGACCAAAACAGTGGAGAAATTCATCTGTAACAAAAGACAGCTGAGTTCTTTGTGCAATTTAAGACTTGCCAATACAGCATTCCCCATTACACCTAGAGTGCTTCTGAAAAAAAGTTTAGCTCTTTTTATAATACTTGAACTTTACAGCATTACAGACATAAGCCCAGGGAAGCATGGACTCTTGAGGACTAGATCTCTCAAATTTTAGGACTCAGTTTCATCCTAATGCAAAATTGGAGAATATACAAACTCTGGAGTATAACTTAATAAAAAGTATGAAGTACAAGATAACTGCTTCCCCTCAGGTTCTAAACCGAGTAAGATTCAATCTGAAAAGGTTTGTAGAAAACCCACAAGGGCACTAGGAGACACATATAATATGAGCTAAATGCCTACTGAAGATCTCCTTGGAGTACTAAACTCATCACAAAAGCTGATATTTCTCTAGAACATGCTACATGCACATAAAATGTAAACAAATTAAACCATTAATATGAAGTTTTACTATTACTGCTAATGTTAGCAATTTAATGGATTTTACAGCAATATTATTCCTCACACATCTGTTAAATCAATGTCACTTATAAGAGGGACAGTTACTTATATCTGCTCAATTATAAAACAATCTAAGGAGTATTCTGAAGTGTAGGATTACTTATCAGAATGGAATATGTTCTATATGGTCCACATACATTTTGTCCCTGACTCAAATCTACTTGCAAAGGATGATGGAACAAATAGCTATTCAACAAAGAAAACATTCACATACTGATGAATAGTATTTGCATACAGGCTTTAAAATGCAGAGTACCTAAAAATAATTATGTTCCTCTGAATTATTGTCTTGATTTGCAAAAATGTTTTTGTCTAACAGCATGCAGTCCAGTGTATAATGAGATCACTCTAGATGATCCCATCACACCGGGGTGGATGAAGCTCAGTGTTGGTCAGTATGTACGCAACTTTGATGAGAAATACTTTCGGCCCTCATTTGCAAAAATTGTCCAAAACTTCCATGAAAGCTAACTTTTTTTCAACAGTACTTCAATGAATAATAAGTAATGAATCATGAGAAAATGTGTAGCATATGTCAAGCAGCAGCCTTTTTCTCTCTCTTTGCAGAGAAAATGTATGCTAGTCCTTTGGAAAGTGGAATTATTTTAACAATATAAACATGTTTACTGGAACACACTAGATAGGTGGAGACCTGCATGCAATTTGACAATGAACTGGTCACATGGTATCAGTCATTCCCATGTGCTTTAATTTCAGAAATGACACAGTATTTTTAATAACATTTTATTGTTAAGGATGTTATCAGAGATGTTATCCAGAGGAGAATATGATGGGGAGCAATTATCTTAATTATATACTAAAAACCTCTTAGAAGGATGATAAGGTTGTAAAGGAAAGTACATTAAAGCTGAAATATGTAAGAACTGAAGTGGCTTAATTCAGCCCCCTGTGCATATGCATTCTGAAGAAGTCATATTAGTTACGATTATAATGCTATTTTTCCACAAAAACCTCTCTGCTGCATTGAGGACATAAAGGAGTGGGGAAAACAGACAGTGGAACAAACCAACTTATCGCACATTACTCTATAAACGTGGCAGGAGAAATAATAATATAAAAACAATAGAGATGTGAAATATCTTCGCTAAATATCAAACAGAAACTCACATGAAAATATGCTTCCATCCAAAGGGAATGATAAGTGAGAGTTACTAATGCTAAAAATTTTTAATCAATGGATCTAATTTACATCCAAGAGTTTAAAAAGATCTGACAGAAAGTTATCTCAACAAATGGTCCTCTTTCTTAATGGAACTTGGAATATTGATAAAGTTTGAGAAGACTAGAAGGAAGCTAATGGAATACGCTTAGTAGTTATAAGCTTTAAGCCCAACATCAAGAATATAGAATAGCTGATACGGATCACCATTAATAATAAATGACAGGGGCATAGGTCATGAAAATTAGCATAGCTTCAGCAAAACCAGATGTTATTAATTAAGCCGGTTTTTAAATGTAAATGTAAGTTTTTTTAATACACGTAAATAGAGTTAATTTGACAATCCCTTTATAATACATTTGGGTTAATATTGCATTTGGGTTATTAAAATGTTTGCAACTGAGGTAATTAGAAATAGATGTATGCGCATGAGAAGTACCCACTGTACATCACACTCATTTGATCTTACTTTTCAAACTACCCACATGAAAAAAAAAAAGAAGATAATTATCATTTCTACCCATCTTTAACATACAAATACCATTTGGGGTGGAAGGGTCAAAAACCCTGTGTAAACCTCATTTCTTTTCATACTTTCTGTTGGGACTCTGAATGCTGCCAGTTAAATGGGGAAGAATCAGTCAAGAAAGTATGACAACAGTAAACACTGAATGCTTCCTGCTTTCTCAGCTTGAGATGCTGAAGTTATATTTTTGCTCTCATTGACAAATTCAGCTTTTGTCAAAAAGGCAAGTAAAATGAAAAAAAAAAAAAAAAGATTTCTTAAATTCCCAACACGGCAAAGAATCCATTTTCATCAGTGTTTTGTAGTTTAAGTTTGCCACTCAAATAATGGGGAAATTGGAGGATTTCAATTTTTGTTATTGTTTATTAAGGGAATTTTATGAGAACAGAAGTTTGTCCAAATACAAAATTCCTCTAATATTTAAAACATATACTACTGAAATCCTGTGTAGAGGAACCTGTAGCTGTATCTCATGAAGTCCAGGACTGCTTAGAGTGGAAGTAGCCACTGGATGAAGAATTACTGAAATCTTTTATCATTCTACTTCTCTTCAACTTCAATTGTTTTGTTAATACATCTATAACTTGAGTCACACCCTAATGAAACTGGCACTTACTTTGCATCACAGGAGTTAAATCATATTTTTCATCCCCTTTTAACTTTATGGATAGTAAGTATTCTATCAAGAAAGCTGATTCCCACATTGTACCAGAAATTGAACCAATAAAGACTGAATATATTTCCTTCCTTAAGCATTAGATAGGGGAGATATTCACTGTTGGTATAACTACTGACAGCAGACTACAGCTATATCAGGAAAGAATATAGAACAGGACCTGTATACATAAAAGATAAGGTGTTCACCTGATCAGTTTCTTAGGTGATATCAGAAACTTGGCTTACCTGAACAACCTAGGAATTAACTTCTCTGGAGAAAAGAATTTTCAGGCTGTCTCACTCACCTCCTGAAACCTACCCAAAGGTAAAATGGGTCACAGATTTCACATGCTGTCAGAATGTGATTTTAGGGAAGTGGATAACTGGGCAAAAATCAGAGATGCACACCACACTGATCCACCTGCAGCCACTTTCAACTACAACAGCGTTATAGTCCCTTAAAAGGTATTCTCTCCTGATTTCATCTGAAATCGGAAGAAAATAGAAATATTCTCACAGATAGCAACTCATTTTTCATCTTACACTACAGGACACACATTTTTCCTAATGTCATATCAATATTTAATTTACTAATTCCTAATTTTAATAAATATCCTTCTTTTGGAAGAAGAGATATATAGTGAAAACGTAACCCGATTAAAATCAATGGCAAAACACATCCTGACATCAGTGAGGTCAGGATGACTAGCCTCTGAGACAGATTACTTACTGGTCAAAAACGGTAGATTAATAATACCTGTCAACAAAATATAAATCAACATAGGATCAGAAACACAGATGAACTGTGCTCCTTTAAGAGAGATAGTACTAAAAAAGCTAATATAAAGCATCCTAATGGTGCTCCAAGAATTATGATAGTAACATTGGAAAAACACAAAAAAGGAAACGAGTATGAAAATGTTAATGTAATAAAACAGAACTCCTGACTGCCCACACTTTTGGGATTTGTACTTGGAGAAAAAAAAAGAACTAAGAATTATTGTTGGTTTTTTTTTTTTTTAGACAAATAGAAAAATCCTGAAAAACATAAGCAAAATAGTGCTTGCCAGAAAGTGCTTTAAGAAAAGATGCTTATAAGTCTGTGAAAGTCACAGTAAGATTCTACATTAATGGAACATTATTCACTTGTACACCTGTATCAACTTCTTTTTCTCTTCTCGTAAGTAAATATAGAACTTCTTGGATCCTGAAAGAAATACACGGAAGATGTTCACACTATTGTTCCTATGTCCAAACATAATTAAATGAGGTAACATGCTAAAACATTCTTACTAATTTTGAAATAATTCCCTCAAAGTAACTGAAGATGATTTAAGATCAAGAAGATAGTTTAGTAATTGAAATTGCATCTCTGTGGTGTTGTCTATTGCAAATAATAGAAAAAATTTGAGAAAAATGAATTACAAAATGCCAGAAAATACTTAAAAATAAAAAATAAATTATAAATTTATAGTTTTTATTATAGGAACAGCAAACACTCTCCAGACAATTTTCGTAAATCTTTTCTTTTATATTTTAAAAGGTACTTAACACATATTATTTGCACTGAAGAAATAATAACAAAATGGATTATAGAAGAGCTATTGTATATTTTGTTCTTCAGTCAGCATTCCCTTAACCTTTACTAAAATGTCATGTGAAGTTAAAAATTCTAATTGCAAACATATGCTAGTGCATTAGATGAAAATCCTTTTGATAAGAAGCGTGCACTCCATACTGTGGCAGTAGGAATGACAAATACAAAACGTATCATCACTGAAACTCAATCAGGAGAAGATAGGTCTGGTTTTGGATACACTGTGTTCTGGCAAAGATTTGCATCTTGGAGCTCTGAATGTGATCCTTATATTTTTATAAATGAATCTGTTAAGTAAATTGAGAAGTTCTGTACTATAGCCAAATTCTCTCCATATGGCTCAGAAAAAAGGTTAAAGGAAGACAAATAAGAGCAGAGAAAAAGCGTATACAGGTCTTATAGCTAAGGTTGGGCAATATACGTCACTATGAATAAATTATTAACTGAAAAATACAGCTGAAAAATTGTCCAATAATTTACGATTTTCATTTCAAAGTAATTTTCACTAGAAATCAGCTAAAAACAGCAAAAATGAAAAATATTTTCAAATGGACTAAATATAATGTTTAATTGAAAAAAATGCATCTGTTTTTTGGTTCAGCTATTTCAGGTCTTTTTATAACCCTTACAGCTTCACTTTCTTCTTCTTAGACAAAGAAAGGGAGGGATATGAGGGCATAGTATGTAGATATTATCATCCAGATTTCAACAGAGGCCAGTACTTCAAATGTATGCATATGGGCAGAAGTAAGAAAAAACAACCTAAATATTCTGTGGTACAGAGTACAAACCTTTGGAAGACCTCCATGCGACATTTTAACCACCATATGGAGTCCTCTAGCCACCATAACAAGAGAGTACGTATAGACATGCATGTGTCAAATTAGGCTAAATTTCATAGATTCTAGCTATTCTCAGATGGCTCTAGACCAATTGTTATATACCGCAGTTACTCTGATTGATAAGAGACTGCCTTCCTTATTACGCTCTTCTGTCTATACAGCTAAAAATATCTTTCATGATCACTGAGTATTTAATCCTGAGAAGTTAGACTGAAAGTCATGTGTTTAAGTGCACTACATCCTGCTACCTCTGGCTTAAAAAGCATTTTTAAATGAAGTACAGGTCTACTAGCAGCCATTCTGTTTGAAGCAATTTGGGTAAGTAGACTTCAGAAAGGTTTGCATGACCCATTACATTAGTTATAGTTTCAAAATGCTGAGGCATGGGTGACACAGGCTAGCCTCTTTAATTGCCATTCCATAAAAAAGGCTGAATGGCAAGCAGGTGATTTTGTATTTGTGGCAGTGTGATATGGCCACTGGTTTACTTACGGCTAGAAAACAACTACACAAAAGTGAAGGTATACATTTATTACATGAGAAAAGATGCATTTTCTATCTATACCTCAATCTGAAGAATTGAAATGTCCAAATATTCAGAATAAGTGCTGTGAAGATTTGTTGCTGAAGAAATCAGAACTCATGACCTGACAAATAGCACTTTATTTATCATGCCAAGTATTTGATGACTTTGGAAATTATGTAGAAGATTCATATTTTAACTTTGATAACAATGTTATCACAGCTAGGGTATTTTTTGATTCAGGTTTCTAAAGAGCTGTCTCCTAGATATCTGTATGAGTTTGCTGACACAGTGTTATACAGCAAACACAAGAATGAAAGCAGAAGTGAGCAGACACGCTGGCTAAAGATTTTCAGCTTCCTTTTCACTGTAGTGACAGAAGAATGCCAGGNAATATTGTAATAATTCAAAGATATCATGACTGACAACAGCAAGATTTCTCCAAAATACATTTAGATGGGTAGATGACCAGAACAGCTGCTAAGCTATCTCTTCCTTTATGTTTCAGCTCCTTGCCTTGTGTTTGCCTGCTGCAGGCTAGTGGCAACACATCACATACCTAAGGACATTTTTATCCTCTTGACAGAAGCCATATCTTAGATGTAACTGGGTAGAGTAGCTGTACCAGAGCTATCTTTAAAATTGCTGACTTGGGAACTCTTGACTACGTAGTGGCTGAGAGCCCAGCGTAATTGAAGCACCTAAGTATTCGACCTACTTCTCAGGTGGATTTTGCAACCTACACTGAGTTCTGCATTGCTGCAGCTGAGCTGTTTCCAGAATTGAAGATGGTTCACTAAGGTCTGCTCAACCTGCAGCCACTGTAAGGTAACATCTGGAAAAAGCAGGTCCCTGAGCTCCCTTATCCAAGGAAGAGTTTCATGCAATATATGGATAGTAATGTCACTGTTACCGAGATGCTGTATTAAAACCTTTGTTAATCCGCATGGCCAGACTGACTTTCCCAAGTGAGGATGCTTTTTCACCAAGTTCAAAAAAAAAAACAGTCTGAAAAGTCCTCTCTATTTCCTAATGACACTTGATGAGACCTAAGAACAATTTAAGTAGTACTGAACATCAGTCATTATTATTAAAAGTTTAGCACCTAGACTGCCACCCAGTCTCTCAGGGACTTTCTGCAGTAAAAACTTTAGAGGCAGACTGAATGAGATACGATAATGGGTATGGACACACACACAATCTATTAAAAAATTACTTTCTTTTTTTTTTTTTTTTTTTTTTATTTTACCCCATTTTTTTTTTTTTTTTTTTCNGAACTGAAATAAAATTACTTTCTTTTTTTTTTTTTTTTTTTGTAATGTAGCCCATATTTCATTCTATATTTCTGCTAAATAAAGTGGGTATGACACCAAGAGGTTCAAGGATAGAGTATGATAAAAGGATCCAAGGATGTAGATTAAGGCTGTAAGGGTCTTCAGCAGCACAGGTCCAAATATAGCATGGTGTTGCAGCCAGACTTCTTCTACCAGCACTCTAGACACTAGGTGACTGATAAAAACAACACTACTTTCATGAAGATACTTAATAATGTCTACTTCAGCATTATAATTATCCAGTACCTTGAGTTTCTGACATTTATTAAGATTTTACACCTATCTGAGATGACAATTTTTTTGCTAATAGTTCACAAAAGTGGATTACATCCTTAAGACCAAAAGGGAAATATTAATGTGTGCCTTATGAACTAATAAAATTTTATGGTTATTTTTCAAGGTTAAATATTCCATATACGATTTTTTTTTTCAATGGAAGGACAGTCTAAAAATTAAAATGACTGGTAGAAATGTCCAGTTTAAGAAATGCAGATGCTGTTCAGGAATATATTAACAGAAATATTAGTAAGATTGATTTATGAATCAATCGATTTTGTGAGACTGATTTTATGAGACCGATTTATGAAATCTTCAATCCAAATTTACATTTTACTTAGCAGAAGAAATTGTGTCAAAGAGTGCAATATTTCAGAATATTCCTATCACGTCTTAAGTGTTAGTTTAAAAGTAGAGAAACTGTGGCAGAGATGCCAATACACTCTGCCAGCCTTCTCCTATCAATCTACTGCAGAAACAAAGAACAGCTCAACTCAAACTCAGAAGCATATGCAGTCTTTTTTTTTTTTTCTCTTAGACCAGTCCTGATGTGAAGCAATTGTTTTAGCTGTCAGAATAAACCAATAATGTAACTGTTGTTCTTCGTATATAAACCTAATTTCTGGCAAGCAGTCAAACATAAAACTCACACAACACAGGATTTCAGAAGTGGAAGTAACAAACTTAATTTACTTGCTGTCCAGTTTTTCTCTGCTACACCTAACAATCATTTGCCATTTGGTGCATGGAGTTCTCAACCTCTATTATTCCCTACCAGTTCAAGAATAACATTCGGGAAGTTAAAAATAATACAGAGAACTACAGACCAGTCTTTTTTTTTTTTCCCCAGCAGATCAAAGAATGATGATAGGTAAGGTGACTATTCCCAACCTGTCAGGAGTTTACTGGCAGGACAGAAAATAGTTGCAACATGCAGCTCTACAGACTGAAAGGCCAGACAAAATGACCTTTTCTCTCGATACAGGACATTCAGTGGCTGAGTGCAGTCAGTCTCATTTCTACTTGGCAAGAGCTAATAACGCCCCAGACAGTGGGGAGAGTTCATCAGAGCATTCTGCCACCTGGGGAAAGGAGACTGACAGATGCAATTTTATGTTCAAAGTGCTGCCTCATGCTCTGAAAATGAACTCTACACATGACATAGTATAGCAGTTTGAAAAAGAGTATTCCCAAAGTCAGCAAATCTCAGTGATATAAAAACAGGGAACTTCAGGGGAAAAAAAAAAGGAATGCAAATTAGACACTTGTTTTAAATGAATGATCTCTGCAGTCATGCATAACTTATTCAAGCAATAAATGTGTATGAACTACAGTGGCAGGCTGAAATTCACATATTATGCATATTATTAAGTAACTTAAAACTGTGAGTGATATAGCTGATTTCATTTGGGTCATTTCTAATGTAAGATAACAGCCAACGTGATTACAGTTATGACTTACAAGCCATTCCAGTTAGACAACTACTATATTTATAACTTAAAATAAAATCACATTTTAAAATTTGCTCATTTATACAGCCAAATGTTCTTCCCAATAAAATGCCAAGGAAAAGATCATAGCGGTATATAGGAAAATTAAGACAGAAAGAATTACAGTACAGCTATATTGTTAACTTGACCTTGTTAGATATTACAAAGATGATGGGTGCCTTCATGAATAGACCACAGCTTCCTTGATTATTCTCTAGGCCTCTGATATAATCAATTTTTAACAATACACAAAACATATTCTCAGAGTAAGACCTAAAAATGTCCTTTTTTAGCATCTGGTTTTCATACTGATTTTAATGGACTTACTATGCCTATGTTCACCAGAGAGCACATTTCCAAAGCCTGGTATTTTAGCTAGTGAAAAGTCTATCTGCATTTTTTCATACTAATTACAGTGAAAAGCTTTGCAGTCGAGCCCCATTACTATGGAGGCACATAATGAACTCCCTCAGCCAATTTATGGGGCTGAGGCAATGTATGGCAATCTTCCCATCACAATAAGTATGTTTACAGTGATTAATCAAGTAGAAGTCTGAAAAACAAGGATAATTTGGCATTTTCTTCCTTTACTGAATGACAAACCATAAAATTGTTCAGCACTGTTCTGTACACTCTGCTAATTTTTTAGATTTTCAGAGCCAAAAAGTCATCAACAAAGTAAAGCTTCAGTTACATGAGAGGTTGTACTGATGTTTGGGTCAGATTCTGGTCCATTCTGTGCAACTATGCAATGAAGATGCTATCTTATTTTGTGCCCCCTCTTAGATCGCTGTTCATAACATAGGTTCCCTCAAGCCTTCTTCTGCCCAAATGTTTTGGTGAGGTGGGAATTATGATCCACTCCACCTCAGTTTGCAGAATCCAAAGCTGTGGCTTGATTTTTAGCCCTTGTATACTCTGCCTGATACAGCTCTGTCACTCTTCCAATTCTAGTTCACCTGTGATACCAAGAAGGTGCTTCCACTTATGAGAATAGATACGTAACATGATGTTAGTCAATAATCACCTGTCATTCTTGTAGGCTTCCCAAGTAATGATTCATAATCAAGATAGTACAAGTCAAAAAGTCAGCAGCCCAATTCAAATACATTTGTGCTGCTGAGAACTCTCATTTGTCAAAGCAGTCTCTCTGTCCAATTACCTACAGTGAAACTATTATATTCTGAAATTCCTGTACCAGGTGGTGGCTAATGAAGAGTTCAAGCAAGGGTAATGGAAGAGAGCATATTATTTTGGAGAACAGAGTAAACAGAGTCCTTACAAATAATATCATTCATCTGACTCAGCATAATTTTGTTGTTTTGTAACCACTGTAACTCATTGCTGTTTAAACCTATGTAATACAAATAGCAATCTACCAAACTGCAAAGAGTTTTCGGTGTCATTTAGTATTTCTATCAATTCTTTTTCGCTGTTTCATTTTCAAAAAGGGAGCAGATCTTCCTTTACGTAACATGGAAACTCAAGAGTAAAAAAAATTTTGAAGCAGTTGTATAACATTGTTGCTAAGCACTTCATTAAAAAACAGAAACAAGTTGGTAAATAGATTACTGCAAATGACTAGGCTTAAAGAAATTCAATTTTTAATGTTAGCTTTTGTTGGCAATCTTCTTATATTTATCTAGGAAATTATTTAAACCTCTGCTTTATCTTCCCTCCTATAGCATTTTGATATTAATCTTTATTCTGATATTAAGCTTTTATGGTTGCTTACCAAAGGCTATAATCACGCTGAGATAAGTAAACAGAGTACTTTATTCTTAAAAATATAAACAGGTGAAATTCTATACCTACTATAACATTACACTTACACCAAAGACTAGGTAAAGGATTATTTGGCGATTTACCTGGTCTTGAGGAAGGTACTCTTGCTATCTCTAGGGAACAAGGCTTTTTGGTCACTGCTATGTCTATAGAATCACAAAGACTGCTGTCATTTTCTGAAGGAACTGCATCCAGAGGTACAGAAGGTATTGTTTCCAATGCATAACCTCTCTTCTTTGAGTAAGATTCCTGAAATGCAAAAAATTCATTAGGTAAGACAGATATTTCTCAGATGACAAAGGAAAAGAACCAGGTTCAGGGTTTAAAAATCAGCAAGTTAAATACCCCATTCTGCTGAAATCCAAATTGTAACAGACTGGAAGGATTATATGCATGCTCAAACAAAGATAACATTTCTTGTTTGTTTGTTTTTAATATAGTACTTGTATGGTTACAGAAATATATTTATTCATCAAATGTTGTATTTAGCAAAAGCTCCAACATTAACTGGTCTTGCCATAACTGCTTGGCTAGGTTCTAATTCAGGGGATGTGTCTCATTCAATTTTTTTTTAAGATTATATCTCATGAAAGAGACAATTCCATTTACCACTGCAATTACTTTTTCTTTGGGGATGGTTTTCAATATGCTTATATTATATATATGTAGATGTGCCATCTACATTTCGACAGCAGAATCCCAGGATGTAAGTGAAGATGACTAACTTCTGTATATTTGAGTGAGCACCAATAATGGCATGAAGACCCTTAACAGTTACACATATAGTGAATTCCCATCATTAGGAAATGTTAAGGGAGGGGAAAAAAGGCATTAGGTCGAATTTTTGGTGGTATGCTGAACTGACCAATCAAGCAGGCTTTTTCTGCTTTAGAACATGAATAAGAAGATACCATACAGTTTCAATAGTGTAATAGTGTTTCTTGACTTGCTTTTTTTTTTTTTTTTTTTTTTAAAATCACAGCAGAAAGCAAAGCAATTGCATGGTCAGAGATATTCCCACACATATAGGACATATGGATGACTGAGAATGTCAAGTACTACACATAAATCAAATATGATATAATAATAAGGATATATATTATCACAGCGGTACTTAGAAAATGACTGAAGAATGTGATGACCAGAACAGGATGTAGAATAACATTTTTTTCCTCAGTATGGACTCTTATCACTCAAGGTAAACTGTGGCTGCAGATAAAAGTCCTTTTTTTCGTACGTAAATGATTTATACTGTTAGCAGATTATTACACCATTGAAATTTTTGCAGTTTTTCCTGCTCATTGTGTCATGACCTAATTTTTATGAGAGTTCCAAATCTGGTAGCAATTCGAGGCCTCTGAAAAGAGAGTGCTGAGATGGCAGCAACAGGAGACCTACTTCAAAATTCTACTTCAGTTGAACCAAATTTTAAACTCCCAGGTTAACCTGCCACCGAATAAAGAATTTGAAAATGAATAATGGAAAGAGTTAAAGGAAAAAAATCATACCAAATGGTTGCATCTCTTCCTCTTTGACCCCTTCCTGTTTATGTCTAGTCAGAGTATGAGCTTCCTGCGTTAGCAAGATATCTGTATTTTTAAGCTATGGGACTCCAAGCACAAACTAAGGGATTAGACAAAGTTTGTAAGCCAACTCAAACTCCAAATACAACTTTTCAAACTTGAGTCATCTTATTCCTTAAACGAAGGTAAGAAAAAATTATTTCTGCAGCCCATAGCCTGTAATTCTTATTTTTTTATTTTTTTTTAGTCCTACAAATTACATTTGCATAAAATGAAGCATGGACATTATGAAGAGTACAATCAAAAGCAAAAAGCTTACAAACACATAGCTTTATTAGTGGAATAAGTATGCATGAGTTGAAAACTTAGGCTTAAATTCAAGAAGAATTTTAAAACCTTGAAATTTATATATAAATAATAGCACTGTTATCTTTGTAATATATTCCTGCCTTTTTATCAGAATAAATATAGAAGATATTTCTCCCTAGGCTGCACTGTGGAGTGTGGAGGCACTGAAGCTGCTGAAGTGCAACTGCAGAACAAGAGGAAGATTCTTGCATATCTTGAAAAAAAGGAATTGCTGCCTTGCACATTCAAGTCTGCTGTATCAAGACAGGGGTAAAAAATTATTTACAAGCGCAATGACTAAAACAGCAGGCTTCAATGTAATCCCCTACGTGCATGTTTCTACAAGAGTATTGCAGAATGCCAAAACCTTGGTAATAGTTAATCTGTCCAGAGGAGTCCACAAAGATATAATGCAGTCTTAAAATTATCACCAAACACTGCAGTGAAAGCCTCCTTAGCTCGTGAATTCAGCTACAGAAAAATATATTTCAAATGGATATAAGAAACATAAGAATAGACATTGGATCAGATTTTATGTCTCTCTCCCAATACTCTGTAGAAAAAGTCAGCCAACAGTGATGGCCTACACAACAGTGAGACAAACAGAAATGTAGTACTTCTCCTGTCTACAACCCTTTGAGGGTCCCACATTTCTTAGCCTGAAGGTGCTGACTTTGTTTTTCATGTTCATCAAACAAACTTGATTGAAAAATGACCCCAGTTGCCTTCAGATCACATGTAGCTTTTTTAAAGGTTGTATGCACCCCATTTTGTTTTTAGCTATCTCACTACATTTGATGTCCCCTAATTTTTCTATTTTAGAAGGTAACAAATGGTTGTTCCTTGCTTACCCACTTGTGATTTCACAAACCTCCGTCACACTCTAGCTGGTTCTTTTTCAGAGAATGAGAAATTCTAGTCTACTCACACAATTGTTCCAGGCTTTAGACCATCCCTGTCACCCCCACCCTCTCAGTCTTCAGTGATGTGACAGGGATCAGATTTTCACATGGCATTAAAGATGGGACTCACCAAGTACTCCGTGACATAATGATGTTCCCTCTTTTGTACTCCATTACTTTCCTAATTGCTCTCAACATTTTATTTGATTTTCTGAATATTATTCAACATTGTATAATTAACATTGCAATAATATAAATATCAGAGAAGAGTACATAAAAATGATGGGGTTACTGGGAAAATAGTTGGAATGTAAATCACTGACAAGTAAATTCTTCCTAACTCTCTCCCTAAAAAAGCAAATATGATAATAGTATGCCAAACAGAACTTAAATAAGTTAGTCAAAAAAAAAGTTAATAATTAAAAACACCTGGAATTCTATCGAATGAACAATTAAGTGAGCATGTTAAGCCTTAATTTAGAAGTGTGCATGTAGCAAAACAGACAAAAATCTCATTGCTGGACGAAAGCAACGTACTCTTCTGGTTGCTGTAACCTGTTCTCCATTTTGCAGGTACTGAGCATATTCTTGAAATTTTTAAGCTCTAAAACCATTCAAGTTAGATGTTAGTAGATCACAAAATTATCTTCAAGTATCAAGCATCAAGCAATGTGATTCTGGTTTTTTTTTCTAAGATCAAAAACTCTTCAACAATCTTCTCAATAATATCAGTTCTGTTGTCTCATCTCACCCACTGCAATGTGCAGTAATTCTACAGAAATCCTACATATGTCCTAGATATTTTCATTTGCATAATAAAACCTTTTAAAGAAATACAATTCCATTACAGTTGAACAATCTTTAGTCCTGAAATCAAAATAATCTGAGTTTAATTTTTAAAAATTAGAGATGATTCAATCTCAAATTTCTGTAAACTATTCCAAAAAGTTGAAGACGACAAATGTAACTGCCCACCCGCTATCATGTCAGAATTAGTTCTTATTTGAAATTAAAACTTTATAAAAGTAATGTGCTGGGTTGGTACATTAAAATGAGTATTTTAGTGCAAATGATAAAAATATATACACAATAGAAATGAGAGAAAAAGAGAGAAAGAGTGGGTGAGTCACTGGTAAAGTATTAGAGAAGAGCTGTCCATCCTGGTAAGATATAAATTAGTTTATTATATAGTAAACAGCAACATGAGACTCAAGCTGCAGACAACATGCCAGGGAAACACCATGCCCCTTACTCAGAGGCCTTTGGCCAAATGGGTCTGAGCATATATTTGATGGTCTAATATATATCATCTGTAATGCAAAACCTAAACAGGACTAGAAAACAGAAAAGGAAAGAAAAATGATGTGACTGTTGACCAGCAGGGCTGAACTTGCTTCTAAAAAATACATACGGTGATTGCAACTGATAATATACAAGTGTGAAAACAATATTCCATACCAAGAGCAGATCTTCAAAACCTGCGTGATTTTGAATTAGGCCTTTTCTCCATGTTTCTGCCAAGCTTTAGCCTTCTAGATACTCTTACATTCCTTATAAGAATCAGTCTGAATGATAGATGCTCAAGGAATGCGATATAAGCAGCATATATAAATTTTTGTATGACCTGAGAACAGAAGGGTAGAAACTTAGTAAGCATCTAATCTGAATTGACATTCTGACAAGAAGAAAGAATGTGTCTTTAATGGAAATTTTTTCATACCATCCATCTCCTATCCTGCAGAAATCAGGTCAGTTGAAGTTTATTATTTCCCTGCAACATGGAACTACACATCAGAGACAGATATGACTGCCAGATGAGCAGTAGCAGAAAAACCGCTCTTAAAAGATGTGCTGTTACACATCATTTGCTATCATTCATCATTCCTCTACAGTGACAATTCATGTAGGTATGTTGTGTTTCAACAGAGAATTATTAATTTCTTTATAATTTATAGATTCTAAATTTATGAACAGTTGCCTTCACCTCCTGGAGTCAAGGCTATTTGCATTTGAAGGACACACTGTATCCTGTTATCTGAAAACTTACTAGATCTGGATTTGCATTAGTCTCTCTTTTGATATATGACTTCACTGTCATTAAACACGAACTGTCATCAAAATTTATGCGAGACACCTAACAAGAATCACAAAGGTTGGAAGTAGTAGTATTTTTAGCCTTAAGGCACTTTTTTTTAGAAAATATGTGGAATATGTATGTTCCTATAAATATTTATACTTGAAAATATAAGTTAAGGACACCGGTCTAGAAAGAGAACTACCAGTGGGCAGTTTCCAATGGTCTTATTGTCAGATACTTCAGACTTTTAAAGAAAAATTTAAGGCTATAATTACTGTTTAGCTGCAAACAGATAAGAACTACAAGTACGATATGCTGGTTTTCCTTTTTTTTTTTTTTCCTGGATAACCCTTAAAGGAGAAATATTCTAATAAAGGTACAAAGGAAGAATGCAACGTATCTGCCACCTTCAGAAATTTTCTTTTTCATTTATATAGATAATGATGAACTGCCATTAAATTCTAACTCTTAGAAGAGCCAGTCTATTCACTGGCTCTTCTTCCACCATAGCATGCTAAATTCTGCCTAGCCATTCTTTAGAACACTATGATACTTCTATTAATAAGACTTTGGAGAGTTATTGATCCTAAATGCATTGCCAGCCCAAAGCTGGCATGAAAATGAGGAATGAGTATTGCATTTACCACAGTCGTGTTTGCATCAAACATACTTCTCTATGCTTGTGAACAGATATAAAATATCAATATTATATATCAATATTATATTATATTCTTCAAGAAAGAAGCCCTGAAGTGACTTCTGATCACTGACTGAAGATAATTGGGATAGTTTTTTGACATGCAGCAAGGTGGTGCAGAGAATGCCCGAACCTGAACAATGTTGTGTGAGTTTGTCACAATAACGTACTGAGGAAAAAATAACTGAAAATATTTGCTATGTCACCAAACCACAATTAGATGGTGAAATATTTATTTTGACTGCCTCTACATTGAAACAAAGCACTAATATTACTGTAATTTTATGGCTAGTAAAAAATCTTTTATCTATTTCTAATAATTTAACCAAAGTCATTTGTATAGTATCGTGTAATTAGAATCATTTTCCATGAGTCAAACTATGATGAATGTTCATTGTTATGACAGCTAGAAACACTTCAATATGTAATTTGTCACAGAACAGATAATAAGGTTCATTTCATGATATATTACAGAATTTGGAAAATCCCCAATAATCTCATTTAAGGGTAATGACATTAGAGGATCTACTCTGGTCTGCACAAAGTATTTATTATAAAGATTTTTAAAGAGTATTCTTTTTTACCCTCTTACCGAACATCTGAAACCATGGCTTTGCTGTTGTAGGACTAATACATGTCCAAAGTTATCCAAAATAATTCTTTCTGTCCAGCACCTGAAACAGCCTTAGTGATAAAGTTTCAGTAAGTCATCCCAAGAGCTGATAAAATGTTTACACACAAAAAAATGGGAGGTTTGCTTTCTTGTATATTTATATTATTAGAAATGTAAAATAAAGATGCACAATTTTTCAGAAACTATAGAGAGTTAGATCTGCTATTTTAAATTTTTGTTTAAAAAAAATATATTATTTTTATGGCACCCCAATTGTAGCTTTATCCTCTCTTTTTCAATTGTGTAGTTTCACGTATCTTGTTAAAAATCTAAAATTTCATATGAAAAGTTTGCAGATGTTAATCCTTAAGACCTGAAGGTTCCCACAAAATTTTACAGTACAAAACCAGTTTATGTAACCTAAATTACAAATGTCTGAAAATTTGTGTAAATTCTGAGCATAATGAATGCAGTGTTCATCTCAGCAGCAGAAGCATATCACTGTATTTTATGGAGAGTTTTCATCATTCTATCTGGCAGATATCCAGAATTTCAAATGAAGTTAGATTGTTGTAGTCATGCTACACATTTTCCCATGCATGCAACATTCAGGCCATGAAAAAGAACAGATGCTTCCTCTAATAAATAACTCACTATGACAGAGAATGTACTGAGAGTCTAAATAATTTGTTTTATGCAAATACTAATGGTTGTGTGTGACAATGTAGCATAATGTAGTAACTGGTTTAATAAATGATTCTTAGTTTAGCTGAACAAAATGCAATTACAAACCAGAAAGTAATTTCCAGGTTAAATATCCTTCCATTTTTCCACTGTTTTCATGAACAACGTTAAACAAAAAAACATGTCTTGCTTGAATATCAAGCTATAGGATAATGCGTATTTACAACAAAGGCTGTTACATTAAAAAGATAAAACAAGTAGAAACCTCAGCTCCATGGAAACAATGCTTCTCTGCAAGTTGCTTATGCTCTTATGCTTTGGTTTTAAACTCTCTCTCTTCCCCCCC